>PVKP010032134.1:0-26250 GCA_004027715.1 Plecturocebus donacophilus | reverse complement strand
TCTTGCCTTCTTGTTTTATTTCATTGAGTTGATCTTCAATCTCTGATGTCCTTTCTTCTGCTTGGTCGATTTGGCTATTGAAACTTGTGTATGCTTCTTGAAGTTCTCATGCTGTGTTTTTCAGCTCCATCAAGTCATTTATATTCTTCTTTAAGCTGTTTATCCTAGTTAGCATCTCACATAACTGTTTTTCTAGGTTCTTAGTTTCTTTGCATTGGGTTAGAACATGTTCTTTTAGCTCTGAGAAGTTTGTTATTATCCACCTTCTGAAGCCTGTTTCTGTCCATTCATCCGATTCATTCTCCATCCATCTTTGATCCCTAGATGGTGAGGAGTTGTGATCCCTTGGAGGAAGTATTCTGGTTTTTGGTGTTTTCCTCCCTTTTGCACTGGTTTCTTCCCATCTTAGTGGTTTTATCTACCTGTGGTCTTTGTAGTTGGTGACTTTCGGATGGGGTCTCTGAGTGGATGTCCGTTTTGTAGATGTTGAAGCTATTTCTTTCTGCTTCTTGCTTTTCCTTCTAACAGGCTCCTCTTCTGCAGGACCGCTGGAGGTCCATTCCAGACCATGCTTACCTGGGGATCGCCCACAGGGGCTGCAGAACAGCAAGGGTTGCTGCAGGTTTCTTCCTTTGCTATCCTTGTCCCAGAAGGGTATCTGCCAGATGTTGGCCTGTGCCCCTCTTTATGAGGTGTCTCTTTGGGTATACGGGGGTCAGGGAGCTGCTTGAGGAGACAGTCTGTCCCTTATAGGAGCTCAAGTGCTGTGCTGGGAGCTCTGTTGTTCCATGCAGAGCTGCTGTGCAGGTACCTTTAAGTCTACTGCAGCTGAACTCATAACTGCCTCTTTTCCCAGGTGCTCTGTCCTAAGAAGGTTGGCTTTATTTATAAGTCCCTGTTGTGCTGCTGCCTTTTTTTTATAGATACCCTGCCCTACATGGAGTAGTCTAGTCAGTCTGCCAGCAGAGGTGTTGCTGAGCTGCTGCAGGCTCTGCCCTGCTGTGTGAACTGCCTCGGTAGTGTTGGACTGCCTCGGTAGTGGGGGACGCCCTTCCCCCCACTGAGCTGGACGGTCCTGGGTCCAACTGCGCTTGCTGCCAAACTCTCATTCCAGAGCATTTCACCTTGCTTATTTTGTAGGGGTGGTATCTGCTGAGCCAGATCCCCTGGCTCCCTGTCTTAGCCCCCTCCCTTTCAGTTGAATGAGCGGCTCTGTCTCCCAGGTGTTCCAGGCACCAGCCGTAATGGCTGCCCAGACTTGTGTGAGTTTCTGTGCACTATCGCAGCACCGGCTGAGACCGCCATGCTGAAAACTCGTGGTGCTTTTTGGCCCGGGAATCTCCTGGTCTGTGGGCAGTGAAAACTTGTTTGGAAATGCAGTGAGCACTCACCCTCTGCGCCAGTCTAGCTGGGAACTGCACTCCAGAGCTGTTCCTAATCGGCCATCTTGGATCCATCTCACCTTCATTTTTTTTTTTTTAAGTTTTTCTACACTGAACTTGGCTTTACTATCACAGAAAAAGATTATTTTTTAAAAATCTGTGTTCTTTCGAAAAAAAAATTAATCTAATCAAGACTTGAGACTAATTTCCACTTTGCATAAGAGACAGAGAAACAAGTTAAATAACACCATGAAGAAACAATCCGACAAAATCCAGAAGGTGGAATAGTCTATAAAGAAATTGATCATCTTCTCCAAAAGTCAATATAATAAGGGACAAAAAGGTTGGGAAACTGTTTTAGACTAACACAGACTCAAGGCGCATAGCGACCGAATGTCATGCCCAAACCTCGATAGGGTCCTGACTCAGAACCAGGTCTCAAAGACATTGTAGGGACAGTTGAGGAAAGTCGAAGGTGGATTTGTGTCTTGGTTTCTCTTGCCCACAGTACAGATGTGCTACCCAGTTCACAACTACTGGATCTGCAAAAGTTTCACTCCCAGAATCACGCTTTATGTTAGATGCACCCAGAGAAGCTGTCATGGTGTGTTGCTAAACCCAGGAGGATCTCACGTACCACTTCAGAATAGCAAAATGTCCTTCTCCATTTTACACAAAATACCTATCAGAAAACTCTCTAAAATCAGTCTAGATCTACTAAACGTTCAGCAGGTACCCAGTTATTAAATATTAATTTATTGGCTTATTGCACAAGTAATTATTCCTGTGACTCCCATAAGTCACATAGAGTGGATGGAGGAAGATAAAAGAGACTGCCTGGCACTGCACCCTCATCTCCCCACAGGTATCCGGCATCATCCAAGTCAATCCTGAACCCCAGGGAGGTTGGCGTTTCCACATCTAATTAACAAAAAAAACTCTTGGTTGAGGGCCCAGAATTTCTATACAAGTGGCCAATTTTAGCTCAAAAAATTTTGCTATTTGGTTCAAAAACCTCTGTTTTAAGGGTGGAGGGACAAAAATATCTAACTGCTAATAATTGGCCCTAAGGTTTAGACAGTGGCCTAGAATTTACAGAATTGTTATACAGACACATCACATTGAGGAGACTCCACATCTAGGTGGGCAGCTGTTCCTTTCAGGCTCAGCCTGCCTCCTGGCTGGAGAGAATTTTCCGCGGTTTGCATCGTTCTCTGTAGTGCAGGGTGCCCAAGAGTGTGGAGCCCATGAACCTGTGCAGTAGGTAAAGCAGGAATTGTTATCCCCATTTTACAAACTTTATAAAATAAAATGATGCTTATATGTAATTTATAAAATGTGTATGTATTGATATATTTTACATACACTGTATATAACATATAAAATACAGGAGATGGCCACTCGGAGACACTTCAACTGCCAGCTCCCCACAAAATGCCACCTAAATGACCTGCAGAGCCAGCAGAGCTCAGCTGATTGCTTTCTCTAAGAGAGGCCACTGCCTCAGGACAGGCAGTTCAAGGGTGTCATATTTATGTGATTTGGGGGATATGGTTTGAGGTTAGTCTTTGTTGGGGTGCAGCTGACTGACTGGGATTAGGTGTTCTTCACCCCCATCCCCCTAGGCTGGAGTGCAGTGGTGTGATCACAGCTCACTGCAGCCTCGACCTTCCAGACCCAAGTGATTCTCTCACCTCAGCCTGGGACTTTGGCTGTGCACCACCACGCTTGGCTAATTTTTGTATTTTTTATAAAGATGGGGTCTCGTCATGTTACCCAGGCTGGTCTCAAACTCCTGGGCTCAAGCAATCTACTCGCCACGGCCTCCCAAAGTGCTGGGATTGCAGACTTGAGCCACCACACCTGGCCTGAAGTTCTTGATCTAACCTTTGAGGACTGGGAGACACACAGAGGGGAAAGTTTGAATGAACCTTAAGAGTAAACAGTTGCTTGATAAGCCCAACTGAACAATGTATTGTTTGAGAAAGGGTCTTCTCACCCAAATGAAGTCTAGTTGAGTGATAAGTAAAAGTTCAGATAAATGGATATTGAAAGTTGATAAAACAAATAATAAAGCTGTTTATAACTTTATCTTACTGGGCAGGAATTTCTTGCAGAGAATGGAAAGGTAATTTTAATGTAGACAGTCTTAGTACTTGATCTCATTAAGTATAGGGCTGCAGGTGGCTTCCTTCTCAAAGACAATTAGGGCATAAGTCCCTCCAGGACAAGTTGGGTGTGCTGGAACTTGGCCTCAGTCTCTCGGACCCTGGCTCCTGCCCCTTTCCTCACACCACGATGCCAGTCTTCAACAGTGGTGCTGAGCTCACCCTGCTCAGCCTGCTACAAGACCCCTCCGACAGAGTTCAAGCAGGCTCTGCCAACTTGATGCCAACTCATGACCACGGTGGCTTCACAGCGAGTACTGGGGTAAAAGCCCAGGGCAGGGTCGTGGAAGATGGGACTATGGCCCTGGAGTGAGCAGTGAGTGAGCCCCAGGGACAATGTACCAGTTTGAAGAGTGTCCCCCTAAACTTCAGGTCTACCTGGATCGTATTTGGAAATAGCGCCTTTGTAGATTTAGTTAGTTCAGATGGGGTCATACTGGATTAGGTTGGGTCCTAAATCCAATGACTAATGTCCTCCCAAGAAGGTCATGTGAAGACAGAAAAGAAGGCTCTGTGACATAATGACAGAGGCAGAGATTGGCTACAAACCAAGGAACACCAAGTGATTTGGGGCAGCCACTGGAAGCCAGGAAGAGGCATGGAAGGATTCTCCCCTAGATCCTTCAGACGGAGCATGAGATGACTTGATTCAGACTTCTGGCCTCCAGAACCGTGAGAGAATACACGTCTGTGGTTTTAAGCCCCCAGCTGGTGGCACTTTGTTATAGTAACCAGGCGGTTGCTACCTGAGCAGGTCTGCCCTGGGCTTGCTACCCCTGAGCGGGAGCCCACAGCGCTCTGGATGGCATGTGCAGCCTCGCTAGGGCTGTGGCGGGGTGGGGGCAACCTCATGCAGACAGGGTGAGGTGTCCGGGTCACAGCCTTTTCTGGCAGTCCGTCCGCTCTGCCAATATTCAAGAAAGAACTCTTAAAAAAAAAAAAAACCCCTCCAGGCGCGGTGGTGCGTGCCTGTAGTCCCAGCTACTTGGGAGGCTGAGGCTGGAGAATCTCTTGAGTTCAGGAGTTCTGGGCTGTAGTGCGCTATACCAATCGGGTGTCCACACTAAGTTTGGCATCAGTATGGTGACCTCCCGGGAGTGGAGGACCACCAGGTTGCTTAAGGAGGGGTGAACTGGCCCAGGTCGGAAATGCAGCAGGTTAAAACTCCCGTGCTGATCAGTAGTGGGACTGCACCTGTGAATAGCCACTGCACTCCAGCCTGAGCAACATAGCGAGACCCTGCCTCTAAAAAAATAATAAATAAAAATGAAAAATGAGTCCCCTAACCAAATCAATTCTGGAAAAGCTGCAAAACACAACACAGCTCCCCACTGAGTCTCTTAATTCTCCCCTCCAAAGGGGACAGTCTCACACCTCATCAGTGCCTCAAAGGAAACAGAACAATCCAGTGCTGTGCTGGGGACAGCACCTGTGGGCGGGCAGAGCTCACTGTCCTGCCTCCTGGCGGGTGGGCATGGTCACAGCCACAGGGCTTCTGTGAGGACAGCAGTCCTCAGAAACCTGGGACACTTGAGGTTCCTCTGCTGCTTTAGAGGCCTGCGCTGAGCTCTAAGCTAACCCACCCACTTGTTACTGGGATCTGGAAGACTTCTCAGCACACAAGTGGCTTGGTCCTTTTCTCTATGGAAACAGGGTTTAATAATAATTAATTTGGCAAACAATAATCAGGCGTTCATGTGAGGATGCTGCAGTGATTCTTGTTGGAAATCAAGAGGTGAAGGACATGAGGTCCCACCCCCAGGGCACCATCCATAAGAAATATTAATTCGACTTTGAATGCTTAGGTTTCCAAAGTGAATCCTTGCACATCCTCTCATTGAGCCGCCCCATTGTGCTGATGAGAAGCCTGGGGCTCAAAGAGGCTGAGAGGTTTGCCCTGTCTTGGCATTCACGGGACTCTCACCCACAGTGCAGGGAGCTGGAACCAGAGTTTCTTCCTCTGGAGACACAATACTGACACACATTACCAGGATGTTAAGGAGGAATGGCAGGTGCCAGGAGACCATTAAAAACCACAGCCAGAGTTCCAAATTGATCTTGGGTGGGAGAGAGAAGAGCCTACTGAACATCCCCCATAGCAACAAGACAGAAATCTGGGGGCACCCAGCCCCTGGGGGTTGCGGTGGGGTGGTTAGGGGTGGGAGAACGTAGAGCCTCAAATGTGGTCTTATGACACATCTCCAAAGACAGAGCAGTGAAGGACTGAAAAGATGAAGCACTCATCATTTAGAGTAGTGGTCTCAGTCTGTTATCACAGAGCAACCTGGCAGGTGGGGGAACTTTAATATCACGAAACCAGGTCCCAGCCCCAGAGATTCTGACTTCACCACTCAAGGGTAGCCTGGGCACTGGAATTATCAGAACACCCCACAGACTTAGAGATCTCTCATGTTTATAATCTTATGCTGGTGTTTTTTTTTTCTCCTCTCTCTTTTTAAAAAATGTCACCAGGACCCCCAGGAGGTGTGAGTAGGGCAGGGGGTTAACATCAGACCACGCAGAGGCCCACCTGGGTCTGGGTGAGGCGAGCAGGCCTAGAGGATGCTGTGTATGTGTGTTTAAAATTAGGAATAGTTTACATGGAGTAAAATGGACCCTTTGAAGTTTACAGTTTTGTGAGTTTTGATAGATGTGTATAATCCTGCAACCACCCCACAATCAAGGCATAGAACAGTTCTATCACCCGAGGGACACCTCTGAATGCAGTTCCAATGACATGATTTAGGCTCCAAACCTGAATTCCTTAAATTCTCTGCTCAATCAAAGAAGTGTATCTGCAGTTTCTTCTTCTATTTCCAGGCCAGGCAACTTTCCTGAGAGTTGGAAGCAATAATTTCTCCAACAACCTGGCTCGGCCTCGTTAGAGCCTGTGTTGAAAAAGCCAGGTTGCTAATGTCACTTTTCTTGTTTCTCTGGAGACCAGTTTTCTGGACCTGAATAGCACCCCCAGCTAACACCTTTTAAGATCACTAAAGCGACTTCCATGGGAGAAAAATCACCCATTTCTCAAAACAATCACAAGTGCTTTCCTCATGCAGCTGTTCCCAGCTCCTGAGAGATCATTTAATTGGATTGGAGGTCACAGGATCCTCTTCCAATTAGGGTCTCATCATGCCAGCTGCCATCTGCTCTGGGGATAATCAGACCGGGCTTTGTAAGACAAACAAGTCCATCTGAGAGGCAGCCACGGTCCTTCAGCAACCAGCTGGCTCCTTCCACGAGGCAGCTTGTCTGCAGCCTAGAGCTCATGTTCACCTCCAGGACTGTTATTTGGGACCAGAATGGAATAAACAGAACAGGTATTTTCAACTCAGCCTCCTTCCTTTTTCCAGAACAGCCACCATGAGAATAGATGGGGTTGGCTGGGTCGCGGGCCCTTCCAGTCCTTATCGTTCAGCCGTAGTGGAAGGGGAGCTTCCCGCCATGGCTCGTCGGCATGTTGACTCTATTGCCCTCTTCCCTGTGATGCTCATATTGTGTTAAATCTGCCTCTGTTTCAACGTCAGGGAGGGGACCCAGTGAGGAGCTAAGTGTCAGGAACATGGTAAACAGGGAGGGATGTGTGTGTGGGAGTATTTAACAAAACGTTCCCATGTGGGGAGGACTTGCAAGAAAATGGAGGGAGGGAGGATGCCTTAGCCCAAATGGTGGCATCAACAAAGCCCCAGCCGTGTGCTTCCTCCTCCAAAATCCCTCCTGGAATCATGCCTTAAATGTCTACTGTGCTCCTGGGCCCTGAGGATCGGCTCCCTGCTAAGCCAGGAGTCCCCTCCTTCCAGACAGAGCAGGGCTGTAGGCCTTCAGGTAGAGCTGCATGGCTAAACCTACATTGAAGAAGACTTACCTGGACCCTACCCTAACCCCAACACATTAATATGTGTTTGTCATGGGGCTGGGGGAGGGAAGCCCTCTGCTGTCCTGACCTAGGTCCATCCTGGAACTGTGGCAGAACTCTTAGTCATGGTAGCTCCACAGACCACCTTTCCTTGTGGATGAAACTTGCACACGCCCTCATTTTGCCCAGAACTGCCTAATTAACTCTTGAGTTAGAGAACCCTTGAGTCAAAAGCAAATCATAAAGGGAAAAGCCTGGGCCACAGCCTTTATTGGGGTTTCCGTGGGAAAGACAAGGCGGGATAAGGGTAAGCCATAAATTTAGGAGGAAATGATTCTAGATAGCTTTGGGGCACAGGGGCTGTCTTCCCTAGTTGTCTGATACTGACTGGGCCCTGGGTTGATGTAGGGCAGGGGGAATAAATCCAGGGTCAGGCTTGGTCAGTTTACATATGAAAGGCATGCCCTAGCGAGCCCTTTTGCTGTCTCTAATAATTGGCTGGGCTTGGGAGGAGCAGCCTCTCTCAGCAAGGTCAGAATGCCAGAGCATCAAAAAGACGGAAAATAAGAAGACAGAGTAATTGGCCCAGTGATGAAAGGATGTCAAACAAACAAATTCAGAGTCTTAGAAAACACAATTAAAACAGAGGCCCTGTTCCCTTCTCTCTGCCTTCCCAGCCACCTGTCCCACTGTTACAGTAGGTAGCTAGTCAGACATGAGTTGGGCAGGAGAGCCCCACCACCACCAACCAGGAATGTCAGGTGACCATCAGGTGATAGGCAGTTTGTTAACTTCCTTTCCCCTTCCCTTCCCCCTCCCCTCCCCTTCTGAGATGGAGTTTTGCTGCCCCTCCCCTCCCCTTCCGAGATGGGGTTTTGCTCTTGTTGCCCAGGCTGAAGTGCAATGGCAGGATCTCAGCTCACTGTAATCTCTGCTTCCCGGGTTCAAGCGATTCTCCTGCCTCAACCTCCCAAGTATAAATACCTCCTTGGTATAAATACCAAGTAGGTGGTATTATAGGCGCCCACTACCACGCCGAGCTGATTTTTTTCGTATTTTTAGTAGAGATGAGGTTTCACCATGTTGGTCAGGTTGGTCTTGAACTCTTGACCTCAAGTGATCCACCTGCCTTGGCCTCCCAAAGTGCTGGGATTACCAGCATGAACCACTGCACCTGGCCTTAACTGTCTTTCTAAAATAATAATTGATTGCAGCCAGTGCCAGGGAAAGACAGTCTCCTGATAAACAGAAACACCTGAAACTAGTGATCAGCCGCTTCCTGATAAGATCTCAGGAGTTAGGTGAGTGCATTCATGCAGGTACGCTAAGAGGCAAAATGGCAGAATTTAACTGGTATATGACCTTCATCTAGGAATGCTAGATTGGTAAGGGAAGAATGTCTCAAGTGAGCATGTGTACGACTCCAGTAAACACACTATACTTGTGGCCCCTTGCAAGGGCTAATAGGCCATTGTGCATGCGGACAGCCCACCCCAAGGGAAGAATCAGAGGCAGAGGCACGAAAGGCCCTGGAAGCATGCCAACGAGTAAAACCCCAAGTCAAAGGCCAAACAGAGCACCTGATCTCTCAAGCTGCCCACGTGGCCTTCTTCCAAGTGTACTTTACTTCTTTTCATTTCTGCTCTAAAGCTTTTTAATAAACTTTCACTCCTGCTCTAGCACTTGCCTCAGTCTCTCCTTTGACCTTGTGCCCCTCAGTTGAATTCTTTCTTTGGAGGAGGCAAGAATTGAGGTTGCTACAGACCAGTACAGATTCACCACCCGTAAAACACTTTGGTGCTGCATGACTCTAATACGTTCCCTAGTGCTAACAACACTGGGCCCTGATAGTCAGGAAACTCATCCTCCTCTGGCTCTTCTGTCTGCCCCACTGAGCCCTTATGGCCATGTTGAAACTCATTGTTTTTCAAAGCACAATCTTGTCAAGGTTGTAGATGCTTTCCTTTCTGAGATAGAGTGTAAGAGAGAAGTTCTCAACTCCTTCCCCCTACACCCTGCCAGGATTCCTTACTACCAAATGGCTCAAGCTCTTCAGAAAGGGCATGGCAAGGAAGCCATAGGATGGCGCAGCCAGCAAAGAGACTCCTGAGCATTCTGAACCAGCCAGCGGCCTCTGTCTACCTGCGGAATCACTTCATTCCAGCCGGTAGGTCTGGCTCACACTTCTTACTGCACACCCCTTGGCCACAGTGCACTGGACCCAGCTTGTGCCAGCTCAGGAGAGCCCACCATGTGCATTTCTTCCTGGTTTTATTCAGCTGCAGCATGCTGACCGCTTGAAACGGGCCATGGTATTACACCACAGTAATCAGCAAACTGTGACCCAGGGCTACCACTCTCTCCAGAGCTGGTTGTTAAGTAGACACCAGCCTTCCCCTGCCTCAGGCCAAGTTTCCCACAGTAACAAGCCAGCACCACACCCCCCCTCCAAAAACCAGATCAACAGGGCTCTTCTCCCCTCAAATGCTCCATGGGACAGAAACTCTATCCTTTCCATGGATTCGCTCACTCCATAGTCAAAAGTCAGGCTTCTTTTTTTCCTAGCTGGATGCCCTTGGGTAAGTCCTGGGGCCTCTCTGGCTTTCTGATTTCTCATCCATGAAAACAGAGACAGCAGTATCTGTCATATAGGTAGGCAGCATCTAACTGAGCTTTTTGGAATGGGCCTATGCAACTGTAATTGGTGGTCTATGGACAAAGTGTTGTCTGTGCGTCTCTCACTATGCAGGGGAAACAAAATCTTCATTTTCCCCAATACTAGCTCCCCAGGCATGGCTCCATCAGGACATTGGATCTGACTCTGGCAGTGGGAGGGGAGTCTGTCCTGGGAGTAGGCCATAACAGGTGCACTGTCTGCAGAGAATTAGAAAGGGAAATAAGACTAAAAGTTGGTCTGCTTTTTAAAAATCACATGCATCAGTGATTCTAAAACTTGTCAGTTATAAAATATTCCTCGCTTCCAGGGTGGGAGGGGAGTGGGAGAAACTGTTCCTTTTGCCCCTCCCTTTGTCAGGGCTCTGTTGGCAGCTGCCCATTCTGGGCATTCAGTGGTTAAAGGAGAGTGTCAATTACAGAGAGACTTTGGACATTCACGGCCACAGTTTTCAGGTCTCTCACTGTTCCCACAAACACCCAGCTGTCTGGGGTTCTGGGAATGCACAGCATTTTTCTGTGTTGAAGTCTGCGGTAGAGTTTGCAAATGGCTGCCATATTTGCAGCTTGTCCCAGCAAGATGTGGGAGGCTGTTTCTCTACACCTTCAATCTGCTCTGGCCCATGACTTGCCTTGGTCAATAGCATATATCAGAAGTAATGATGTGTGAGTTCCAAGCCTGGGCCTCAAGAAGCCTTGTATGCTTTGCTCTTGCCTTTGGAACTCTGCCACCACCACGTGCAGAAGCCCAGGATAGCCTGCTGGAGGATCACGGAGCCATCTTCCCCACCACCCAGCCGACAGCCAGTCAGCACTAGGGGAGTGAATGAGGCTGTCGTAGGTCAGCCACTCCCCAGCAGACCCGCCTGCTGACTGCAGACACTTGAGCAAGTCAGGCTGAGATTAGCTATACAAGGTCCAGATTTGTAGAACTACCCAGCTGACCCATGGACTCAGGAGCAACAATAAATACTGGGTATTTTAAGCTACTAATTTTGGGGATAATTTTTTTTTTTTGAGATGAAGTCCTGCTCTGTCGCCCAGGCTGGAGTGCAGTGGCACAATCTTGGCATGAAGCTGCACAATGTTTTAGGCCAGCTGCAGTGGCTCATGCCTGTAATCCAGCACTTTGGGAGGCCGAGGCAGGTGGATCACCTGAGGTCAGGAGTTTGAGACCAGCCTTCTTTTTCATTAAGTGGATCATTTCTAGTGTAACATTTGAATTCCTTTAATGATTTTTAACAAGTTTTATAAGTTATTTTCTTATTAGTTGCTGTATGGCTTATAGTATACACCTCAGCTTATTAGAATCTACTTCATATTTATTAACTTAATTCCAGTGATACGTAGATACTCTATTCCTACATAGCTATATTTGCTCTATTTTCTCCCTACCCTTTTATATATTACTATAGTTATACAAATATGTCTATGTATGTTACTCTATAATACTTCATTATAAGTATTACTTTATATAACTTTATGTCTTTTAAAGGAGCTGAGAGGAAAACAAATATATCTTTGTAGAGTTTATTATATTAATCTTCTTATTTACCATTCTGATTCTCTTGATTTCTTCCTGTGTATTTGAGTTACCATCTAGTATCATTTCCTTATTCTAATATAGCTTCATTCTCCACCTGCTTCCTTTGTGCTGTTATTGTCAAATATGCTTCTATATGTAATAGACCTAACAATGCAATTATGTAAACATTTTGTTTTTTTAGAATATAAAAATAAGGGGGAAATAAAAGTATAGTCTCTTTTAAATGAAATATGAAATTACTCGCATAATTACCTTTATCAGCACTCTTTTCTGTGTGTGTAAATTTTAATTACGGCCTGGGATAACTTGCTTTCAGCATGAAGAACTACCTGTAATATTTCTTGTAAGGTAGGTCTGCTAGCAACAACAAATTCTCTCAGTTTTTGTTCACTTGGGAATATTTTTATTTTGCCTTTTTTTCTCCTTCATTTTTGAAAAGATCATTTTGCTGGGTATGCAATTCTTAGTTAGCAGTTTTGTTTTCTTTTAGCATTTTGAGTATGTCATTCTACTCCTTTTGGCCTCTGTTGTTTCTGATGATAACGCAGCTAATAATCTTACTGGAGTTATCTTAGGCACATGAGTTATTTTCTCTTGCAGCATTCAAGATTTTCTCTTTGTCTTTGTCTTTCAACATTTGATTATGATGTGGATTTCCTTGTGTATATTCCACTTGGAGTTTGTTGAGTTTCTTGGATGTTCTCCATGAAATTTGGGAAGGTTTCAGCCTTTATTTCTTCAAATAGGTTTTCTTCTTTTATCTTCTTCCATCTAGTATTTCTATGATACACGCGGTGCACTTAATAATGTCTTATGTTTTCCTGAGACTCTGTTCATTTTTCTTTATTCTTATTCTCTCTTATTTTATATTGTATAATCAATCTCTATCAATCTATATTCAAGTTAACTGTTTCATTCTTCTGCCAGCTCAAATTTATCGTTGATTCCTGCTAGTGAATTTTTCATTTAGGTTATTGCACTTTTAATCTAAAGTTTTTATTTGGTTCCTTTAAAAATCATGTCTCTCTCTTTTGACTTTACCTGGAGCTGAGACAAATTAAAGAAAAATAAAATTATATCTATCTCTTTACTAGTAGTCTGTATTTGAGGAGACATTGTCATCATACATTCCTTTCATTCTTTAAACATGGTTTTCTTTAGATCTTTGATTATATTTATATATAATAGTTACTTTAAAGTATTTGGCTAAGTCCAACATCTGAGCCCCCTCAAATGCATTTTGAGTGCCTGATTTTAATTCCTTGTGTATAAGTCACATTTTTCTGCTTCTTTGAATGTGTAATAATTATTTGTTTAGAACTGTTCCTTCTAGGAAAGATGACAATTCTGGACACTGATTTCCCTGTCTCCCTCGGGGCTTGTTGTCGTTTACTTATGTATTTGTTTAGTGACTTGGCTGCACTGGTTCAATGAAGTCTACTTCTCCTGCAGTGTGCAGTCCCTGCTATTGCTTTTTTAAGGAGCACAGCCTTGGGCATGCACTTAATCTTCTTGATCACCAGAAATGACTCTGGTTTTAGCTGGACTCTCTTTGATTGTCTGTTTCTCTGACCACTCCATTAAACTTAACATTGGTCTGTATCTATTGAGATCACACCCCGTTGTTCACCCCTACAAATTGCTATCTGATTGCTCTATTGCTTTTAAGGCTGCTCTAGGATGTAAAGCATTCTGCAGTCTGATCCAATTAAAGTCAAATCCCTTAGTAGGGCAGTGTTGCCAGTCTTTGAGACTTGCCTCAGCCCGCCACTGGAAAGAACCTCTGCCCTATAGAGCTGAGGGTAGGATGAGAATTGGAAAACTTATTTTTCACCAGATGTCTTACTCAGGTCCTCCCTATGATGCAGGAATTAGGGGTGGAGGCAGGAACTGATGCCGGCACTCAGCTGCTGCCACCACTCAGTATGGATCCTCTGCAGTCCAGAGCCAGGGTGGATGGGATCTGCTAATGTCCACTGGCTACCTAATCTATTCAGAAAAGGTCTCTGCCCTAGGAAGCTGGGGTGTGTGAGTTGCCAGTTGGCTACTGGGAAGGGATTCGAATCCTGCCTCTGGAAATTGTATAACTTTGGTTATTCTTCATAACTTTTGGAAGACCCAATCTTGACATCTACAAAATGGACCTAATAGTGCCCACTATTGTGAAGAGTGAGATGGTGTACCTGAAGCTCGTAACAACATTCCTGGTACATAAAAGAGGCTCAACAAAAATTTAATGGTAATGACAATGAGTGATTCCAAGATGCGGGCTGATAGCATTGAAGAATCCTTCAAATGTCTGAAGGACATCTTTGGAGACATCCTAAAACAACTCTTCTCTTTCTCCATCTAGAAATTAGAGATTGGTTTTTTAAAGTTTTGCAGCATAATCTCAGTTTAAATGGGCATCTCCTTGGCTGTCCTTTAAACACAAAGCCACCTGCTCTCTTTGCTTTCTCCCTGTTCCCCTGCCTGCTTCCATTAATAGTCTGTTTGACACTAGACTTGATGAAAAGATGTGAGTTTCTTTTGCGGACATAAGAACTGTGTTGTTTCAACAAAAGCTTGCATAATCCTCCTTAGATGTGTTGACAGCATTTTTATCACCTAGACATCCGATTAAAGACTTGAGCATGTCTAGCTTTTAATTGCCTTGCTCACCCACACAGAAGCTGTTTGGAGCATTAATATGAGCTGTTTAGTACTTTCTGATTGCAACTCTACTGATGTAAACAGCACTCCGGCTCCTTGATAAGATGAGGAGGGGAGACTTTAAATTTCTTGTTCTTCTCTGGTAGGAATTTCTCAAGAATTTATCACCAAAAAGGTCATACATTTCACAATTACAAGGGCTATACAAAGACCACAAAGAAGAGGTCAGACTACAGAGGCGATGTCAGAAACAAAAGAAGAGGGAAGGCAGAAAATAATGAGAGAAAGAGATGATGAGGAAAATAGTTATTCGGTGAGACCAGTGCAACATCATTGTAAGTAAGAAGAGTGTTGAAGGGGGTAGGTATGCATACTGTGCATCTCCTATGCCTCAGCTACTGTGTCAGAATGAACTGCAAGCAAGAAGATGCTAATCCATTCTGGTGCCACCCATGCAGGTGGCTGACACAGAGGCCATTTGCAGTCACTTTGGCAACTCTTAAAGGGGCAGAGAAAGTCAAATGTTCCTTGGCACAATTATACCAAGGATATGACAGTCATGCTCATGGCAGGAAGAGACTGTCCTCATATTGAAACTGGACTTGCCTCTGTGAAGAACAAGGTCAATGCTTGCTTCAGTAGGTTGCTTGCTTCATGGATAACTTGTAAGAAAATCCCCTGTGGCTCTTATGGGTCGGGAAATTAAAATGGAATCAGAGTATCTACCATCATCTTTACTACGGAGGCCAGAGGACATCAGTTCATTTCTAGGCAAATCCCAAGGTGCCCACACTTACAAAACACAAGAGACTGAGGGAAGCAAAGCCTTTTCCCCTTTGGTATGCAGCACCAAGGGAGAAAGGCAATGTCTGGAAGTAATCAACACCAGTCTAGGCCACACCAAAAAAAGCTCCTAACCCCACACTTATGAAACAAGCATGTAGCTTGTCTAGATGCCTGTCTATGATGTGGATTTCTTTGCTTATACTCCACTAGGAGTTTACTGAGTGTCTTGGATGTTTTTCATCAAATTTGGGAAGGTTTCAGCCATGATTTCTTCAAATAAGTTTTCTTCTTTTTTTCTCTCCATCTAGTATTTCCATTACACATATGTTGACGCACTTAATAGTGTCTCACATCAAGCTACCTCATTCCTGTTCCCCCACCTGCCATAAAGACTGCAACCTTCTAATTCCTACTATATAGAAACTCTCAGCTCAATGACAGGAGTGGAATTGCTTGAGGGGAACTTTGGGGCTGCAGACTGGGGACTTGAAAGATAGACTTATAGGGATAAAAGGGAAGATGAGCTTGAGAGAACAGAAAGGGAAGTTGAGAGAGAGGCATAGTACACATGAGAAATTTCCCTTTCTTTCTTTTATTTTTTTTAAAAGACTTTGTGCACATTGCTTCTCAGCCCTTTGGCTCAGATCAAGTGTAAAGACTTTATGCACTAGAATTAAGTTGATCATATTCACATAAGTTAACTATAATCATGGATCTATGTAAATTCCTTCTTTTTCTTTTTTGTTTTTAGACCCATAATCAATTGATTTCATACACATCCTGCTGCCTTAGCAGATAGATAGAGAAATATGATGTGAGTCCTTCAGATCTCTCTCTACCTCTGCAATCTGT
This sequence comes from Plecturocebus donacophilus, assembly GCA_004027715.1. Taxonomy (NCBI): domain Eukaryota; kingdom Metazoa; phylum Chordata; class Mammalia; order Primates; family Pitheciidae; genus Plecturocebus; species Plecturocebus donacophilus. The sequence goes on along the minus strand of PVKP010032134.1, from coordinate 10,335 downwards.
CTTTCTGCAGTTCCTACTGCCCCTCATGTATGGAAGTGGGCTGTTGGCATATCTTTCAACTGTATCTCTGGAGACAAACTCCAACTCTTTCTCTCCCCAGTGCCAAAAATCCCACAAGTTGGCCAGGCACGGTGGCTCACACTTGTAATACTAGCACTTTGGGAGGCCTAGGCTGGCAGATTGCCTGAGCTCAGGAGTTCGAGACTAGACTGGGCAACAGGGTGAAACCCTATCTCTACTAAAATACAAAAAATTAGCTGGGTATGGTGGTATGTGCCTGTAGTCCCAGCTACTCAAGAGGCTGAGGCAGGAGAATCACTTGAATCTGGGAGGCAGAGGTTGCAGTGAGCTGAGATGACACCACTCCACTCCAACCTGGGTGACAGAGAGACTCCGTCTCAGAAAACAAAACAAAACAAAATCCCACAAGTCATCCTATTGGCTCAGATTGGGCCTGATGCCCAACTCACACCAATCACTCTGGTCAGGGAAGTTGAGTCATATCTCAATGTGGCAGCTCCTGGCTGGGCACAGTGGCATATGCCTATAATCCCGGCACTTTGGGAGGTTGCGGCAGTAGGAATGCTTGAGCTCAGGAGTTCGAGACCAGCCTGGGCAACATAGAGGTCATCTCTACAAAAAATTTAAAAATTATCCAGGCATGGTGACATGTGCCTATGATCCCAGCTACTTGGGAGGCTGAGGTGGAGGAATCACAAGCCTAGGAGATTGAGGCTACAGTGAGCTGAGATTGCACCACTGCACTCCAACCTGGGCAACAGAGCGAGACCCTGTTTCAAAAGGTACATAAATCTGATATATATGTACTCACTCTGTTGCCCAGGCAGTCCCCAACCAAGCCACTTGGTTAAAATAGAAGATAGGGCCTTTCCCAGAGGCAGAGAGAGAGAGTACTGTTCTGGATAGACAAAACAATGGATGTCTACTTGAGGCAATCACTGAAGTTCCTGGATTCTTCACTATATCTTAGGAAGGACTTTTTAATTTTATGTTAATTTGGTGTTATGAGCCAAGCAGCTGATACATATATCTCATATAATCCTGCACCAATTTTTCACCTTCTTCACAGGAACCCATCACAACTCTCAATCCTATTCTGTCATTATTCTTTGAGCTACAAGGAAGTAGGGCTAGTAATTTTGATAATACTAATTACAAAACAACAATGTTACTAATTATAGCAACTAATTAACAAGAACTTACCATGTGTTATCAACTCTCCTAAGAAGCTTCCATATGTTAACATTCATTTTCATAATAATCTCAAAACTTAGTTACTATTAATATGCCCACTTTACAAATAAATAAACCTGGCTGCATGAGGTGGCTCATGCCTGTAATCCCAGCATTTTGGGAGGCTGAGGTGGGTGGATCACTTGAGATCAGGAGTTTGAGACCAGCCTGGCCAACATGGCGAAACCCTGTCGCTATTAAAAATGCAAAAATCTGCCAGGCATGGTGGCGTGTGCCTGTAATCCCAGCTACTTGGAAGGCTGAAGCAGAATCGCTTGAACCTGGAAAGCGGAGGTTGCAGTGAGCTGGGATAGCACACTGCATGCCACCCTGGGTGGAGTAAATATTAAATATTATATTTAATATATTTTATTGAAGGGGCAATGAAAAGCATCCGAGATATTATTTACTTTAAGTAATAAATATTACTAAAAATAATATAAATAAAAAATAAATATTACTAAAATTTTATATAGTATTGTATTAAATAATAAAAATTTTAAAAAATAATTAAACCAATGCATAGAGTAATTTTATGAACAAGGTCATCAAATTAGTGTATGACAGAGCCTGAGTTCGAACCCAGGTGTGCCTTCTTCTAAACCCATCTTAAATTTTGGAGTCCTCTATAGACAAGCTATGAGCAAGAGTGTGAGTCCCAAAAGAGCAGGCACTTTACTTAAAAAAATGTTTTTTCCTAGAGCACCAACCACAAAGCTTTGCATATCATAGGAACTTAAACATGTGTCAGATTGCTCCGAGAGGTCCATCTGGGCTCTTCCCTGGACAGCCAAGTATTTTCAAGAGCTGCGGCTGCACGTACCTGAAGATAGTTCAACCAGGGAGGTGGGCAGGCTTTCCAGAGTTTTTTGCAAAACATCTGATAGGCAGGTTAGGCTTCACGTGTACGTAAGACAAAAGCATACAATTGTGGTACCTGCTGATTTGTGATACTTCCACTATATTGTACCGTAATACCCACAATTTCCAGATCTGAAGAGTTTTATATGCGAGTTCTTGAGCTTTTTCACAGTCTAATGACACTAAGTCTATTTGTATTGAAATGTCCCGTTTTGAGAGGTTAATGAGTTTGTTCAGCTTCTTTTTTTCCACTGACTTGGTGGACTTTTAGCAGTCTCTGGATAAGCCCAGCTAAGAGTCCAGTTAGACACTGAATACAGTCTTAATGGGAACCCTGGTTTTAAGATTTAGTTATTTTGATATTATGGAGGTTCATGGATAAAATAAAGAAGTCCACAGAGATATAGAAATAAGAAGTTTGGGGAGAAGGTACGTACTAGACTCCAGCTTTACTATGGTGAGAGCAGGGGCAATGAAAAGCATCTGAGATAAAGGCTTGGTGGAGGCCTCACCTAGAAGCAGATGGGAGGGTTAAACGTGGTGGGGGTGACAGAGTGGAATGGTAACTCTCTGAGTCCCAATGTGCATGTCTGGGTTCCCTCTTGTGGTCCCTGTTGTGTTGTGACCCAGGCTTTTTAGAGGGCTGCAGCCCCAGTAATGCCACTTAGCCAGCTTCTAGACTCTGTTGGGAAGGAAACCAAAGTATTCCTCTCTAAAATGCTGGGGATTTTAGTTAAAGGTAAAAGGTCAAAACACAGGAGCACACGCTGCTCCTCCTCTTTGCTTTTAGCAGCTCCAAAGAGAGCTGAGACAGCAGCGCCAGAGATTCCAGGAGCAGACTTCACTCTTCCCGTCAATTTACCTTCCCACATTCTCCTGCCTGCAGACACTCTCTTCTTAGTCTTGTCCCTGTATAAGGTGTATGGCTCCTTGTTAAAATACTATTTAAATAAGGCCCCTAAACCACTGGCTTAAGAGAAAAATACTTTTGAACTGAGGCGGGCCTCTCTCATATGATGAATATGATACACTTGAATAGACTTCTGTTAGTTTTTCTTTTGTTAATTTGACTTTTATTTTGGGGAGAATGTCTCAACTAAGAACCTTTCAAAAGAAGGAAAAAACTTGTGTTTTCTCCCCTACAGTTGTTTAGTCTGGTCAGGCCCCATTACACTCCTTCTGGAATTTTCACATTTCCTTTGGAAACTCGTCCTGCAAAGTTGATTAGTAGTTGGCTCAAGCAGAACTAATCCTTGTGGGCCAACAGCTCAAGTGTGGCCATTGGGAATGCTGCAGCCCCCTGACCACTTACTTGCTTCAGGCTATGTTCATGACCCAAGGTGGCCAGACCTGAGCCAGACCAGGTAAAAAGCCAGCCCCAGGAATGTCATCAGAATAACTGTGAAAGAGACTCTTTTTCTGGTGGTGTTGCTCAACTGGTGAAGCCAGCAGCTGCTCTTAACCATTTTTGCCACCAGAGGTAAGAGGTTTAATGGTACCATTTTAGGCACTGATCCCACCATTTGAGTCTCTAGCTATGTGAGCCAATAAAGTCCGCTCTATGCTTAAGATAGCATACGTTGTATTTCTCTCACTTATACCTGAAAATTTCCCAGTGTAGAAGCCAACCCCAGTCTATTAGTAGTGGCTGCCTGAAGCTCTGTGTTAAGGACTGTAAGGCTGCATCCTGGCTCAGTAAAAGAAATACTATGATTGATTTGCAGTGTTTGCCTTAGGCAAGGGATGAGAAACCAGTGGCATGTGTGCTTTATATAGGCCCTTCCTATATTTGAAATTCTTTCATTGCTGATGGGCCTTGTGGATTAACTATCAGTTGGTACATCTGTTAATAGTCATCTCTCTAATTTCCATGGATGGTGTTCTGGACTGGGTGTTTGTGTCCCCTCAAAATTTATATGTTGCAGCTCTAACACCTAGTGTGGCCATGTTTGGAGATGGCCTCTAAGAAAGTAATTAAAGTTGGCCAGGCATGGTGGCTCATGCCTGTAATCCCAGCACTTTGGGAGGCCGAGGTGGGCAGATCACCTAAGGTCAGGAGGTCAAAACCAGGCTGACTGGCATGGTGCAACCCTGTCTCTACTAAAAATACAAAAATTAGCCAGGTGTTGTGGTGGGCACCTGTAATCTCAGCTACTCCAGAGGCTGAGGCAGGAGAATTGCTTGCACCCGGGAGGCAGAGGTTGCAGTCAGCCGAGATAGGGCCATTGCACTCCAGCCTGGGCGACAGAGCAAGACTCTGTCTCAAAAAAAAAAAAAAAGTAATTAAATTAGGTCGTAAGAGTGGGGCCCGAATGCAATAGGATTAATGTTCTTAAGAGACACCAGAGAGCCTCCTATCCCCACCCCACATTGAGAGAGTCATTAACGACATATAGCAAGAAGGCAGCTGTCTGCAAGCCAGGAAGACAGCCCTCATTGGAGACCAACACTGGAATCGGAGATTTTAGCCGCCACAACGGTGAGAAAATGAAGTCTTGTTGTTTAAGCCACCCCGTAACTTGTCACAGCAGCCCAAGGAAAGTAATACAGATGGTAAAGCAAAATTATGACACATGGTATGGAATATTTGCATTGGTGTACTCTGACTTTGTTATACAAATGGCCAATATCAGTCAGGACCCAGAGGCTCTTCCCATTTAATTATAAGCTGCTACCAAAAACTGAGATGTGTGAACTCAGAGCAGCCATGACAGGGCACTGCCCCTTAAGAGTCATTCATTATTCAGATCAAGGATGCATATGTACATATATATATATATATAGATAGATAGATAGATAGATAGATAGGTAGATGAAACATGGCATCCCTAACAATTATGAGGATGACATCGGGGAGCCTGGCCATTGCATTTCCTTTAAGCAATATTTTCAATTTTCTAGTTCTGAGCTTTCATGTGCAGAGACCTGAGGCCAGCATGTTTGGCCTAGAGTATGGACTAGATTATATTCCTTTGAGCCTTCAGCCTATTGACTGAGAAAAAGCTTGTTGGTATAATCTGAGTAAATTCTTAAAAATAGACATAAGTCTGTTTTTTATTCACAGAGACCTTTGTAAGCCTTCTTAAGTTCCCTCTATTGCCTCCTTCCTTCTGTCCTTTGGTCAACAGCCCAACCTCCACTGGTACCGGGTCACTCTCCACTTTGACTTGAAAGAACCATGAGGTTCCCTGGGTGGCTACCAGTGGGTAGTGAAGAAATGTGGGGATCAAAAATAAAATCAGGACAGCTGCGGTGGCTCATGCCAGTAATTCCAGCACTTTGGGAGGCCGAGGGAGGTGGATCACGTGAGGTCAGGAGTTCAAGATCAGCCTGGCCAACATGGTGAAATCTTGTCTCTACTAAAAATACAAAAATTAGCTGGGTGTGGTGGTGTGTGCCTGTAGTCCCAGCTACTTGGGAGGCTGAGACAGGAGAATCACTTGAACCCGGGAGGCAGAGATTACAGTGAGCTGAGATCATGCCACTGCATGCCTGGGCAACAGAGTGAGACTCCATCTCAAAAAGATAAAAATAAAATCAGATCAAGTTAGAAAAATTATAAAAGTTTATTGTGCATGCAAAAGAACAGTTCTTAAACTGGGAGATTTGGAACTAAATGTGATAGGAAGCTGTTCTTTCAGCAGTTACATCAGTTTATAAAGTAGGAAGTATTTTTTACCTTTTTTCTGAACGGCTGTTATACACTAACATTCTTTTTAGGGCAAGTAGATCTTTTTAAGCTGATTTGTCTACAGCTGATTTCACTGTACCATGCTGATAAGGATGTAAAGCTTATGTTTTGTGTTCCATTTATATTTACAGCTATCGTTTAGGGAAAATCAGGATGATTTCAGTTTTGGCTATGCAGCTATGGATAGTTGGTCTTGGGTTTTATCTAAATTGTGGCTTCCATTTTTATTTTTCTTTAGCAGCAAGAAATAGCTGCCTGTGAGGTGAATTCTGACCAAGGAGAGCAGGTGATGTTGAACCAAACAGATCAACCCACACTCCTTTCTCCATTTCAGGGACTGCACTGTAACAAGGGCAGCTCTCCCTTGTCTTTTTTTTTTTTTTTTTTTTTTTTTTTTTTTTTTTTGGAAAAGTCCCATGTGCTGAGCAGACACGCCTGCTAAGCCACCCACTCTCTCGCTTCTCAGCCTGCCATGCGGTGGTATCCTGTGTGGTCATGTGTTGCAGTATGCTGTTTCGCGTCTTTTCTTACCCCTTCCTCACTCTCACCACCTGGGCTTGGCACTTCTTAGGCAATTAGTGTCAGTCGTTTAACCTCTGTTTCAGGCTCTGCTTTTGAGAGCACTTAAGCTAAGAAATCCTTCTTCTTGATGTCTTATCTAGGATTCACCCAGGTATTTGATCAAGTTCAGACTATTAAAATCCTTGTTCCTCCATACAGTGTATGCCCAATTATAGTAACAATTGCGTTTTGCTAAAAATGAAACAAGGAAAGATGCAAAGCAATACAAAATTTTACAATCACTCACTGAAGCCTTTCCCTGTAAGGTAGTCAGTTGTATTATACCATTTTACAGGTGACAAAACTGAGATTCAGAGGTGGTTTTTAGTTTAAGTGATTGAACTGGAACTCTTACCCCTTTCTCTTAAATTCCCTATTCTAGCAAGGGAATTTCTTAAATTCCCTAGTAGAGTCTTTTTTAAATTCCCTACTCTGGTAAGCCTCCAGGAAAAAGCAACAGGGTCACCTGACATATCATTAGTGCGTGCTTGGGCATTACTCCAGGGGCTCTTACTGTTTGTGAGACAGCTACAGGCCCCACTTATGTTGAGACCATTCTCTTTTCTCTGAGAATTGACCTTCTGCCTCACTTCTTCTCAGTGGGGAAAATGGTGCTATGTCAACTGTTCGTTTAGCAAGCATCCCTCAGAGCAAGAGCCGGGGTGCTTGCAGCCTTGCAGAAGGGCTCACAAACTGAAATCTGGCTTTTTTCTCTCTGACAGCCATCTCTTCTTTGACAAAGAGATCAGCAAGCCATCCTTTGTTGCTTCTCTTCTTCCTTGATCACTCCATTGACTTCTGATCATTTCACTGTCAGCCGTAAGGCAAGAAAGAAGAGGTGCCAGTCTAGTCAGCCTGCCGGCTATTTATAGATGTTGCCGTTAAAGATTTCACTGGGGAGAGATGCTTGCATCGCATAGGAGTTTCTTCAACACAGTGCAGCTCAAGGGTTGGCCCCAAACTAGCAGTATCAGCATCATCTGGGCAATCTGCTTAAAATGCAGAGTCTCAGGTCTCTCCTCTGACCCTGTAGACCAAAATCTCTGCTGGAGGAGCCCAGGGGTCTGTGCTCTAACAGTCTCTCTGGGTGACACACATCTTCAATAAAGCTTAAGAAACTTTATTTTCTTCCTCCTCTCCTAAGTACAGGTATTGAGCATTGTCTAAATTTCCCAAGAGTTTTCACATGACAATTGAAGAGGCAGCATGTGGTGGAGAGAACAATGGGCTTTTGAATTTGGCAGAGTGGATTTCATTTTCTCTACTCCACTTGCACTGTGATCATGAACTATGCTTTCTGAGCCTCAGATTTCTTAATAATAACAAAGAAGTAATCATCCCTGCTTTCTAGGGTTATCATAAGGATTACATGAGATATTAATGTGATAAGCCTGTGCTGCATGGTAGGAGCTCAATGAATTGTTGCCAGAGTGGCAATAGTCATCGTATGTCATCCTCATCATCTTTAGTAGTGTTTGGGGTGTGCTGTAAACATTTGATGTGCCTTCTGGCTTCACGGTACCTTTTGAACACCACTGTTAACTTTGGGAAGTGACCAGCTGTGTTGGTTGGGTTTGCGTGTCCACTAGGTCAGCCTATAGTAATTCAGTCAAACACAACCCTAGCTGTTGCTTTGCAGGAATCCTGCAGACGTTGTTCACATCTACAGTTACATAGAGGAGAGCCTCTTGGATCACGTGGTTGAGACTCACCCAACCAGTTGAAAGGCCTTAAGAGCAAAACTGAAGTTTCTCTGAGGAAAAAAGTTTCCACCTCAGGAGTACAGCATTAACTCCTGCCTGAGTTTTCAGCTTGCTGGACTGCCTTAAGGATTTCAAACGTGCCAGCCTCCACAATCTCACAAGCCAATTCCTTGAAATAGATCTCATCTACTAGCCTTATGAGTTTCACCTGTTCAGGGTAGAATCCAGAAAACTTGGCTCCCCAGTGTCCTTTACTGCTGAGACACAGGCCTGTGACCTACATGCCAATGCTCAGGCTTGCCTATGTGACATCTGATTTCACAAATGAGCATCTCACAGGAGACTCCATCCAGAACCTTCCACAGGGTGGTGGTGGAGGCATCTGGCTTTCAGGGTCAGCAGTGTGTACAAAGTCACTTCTTGGGGGAGAAGCAGCCTGGGAGAGGAGGGTCCTCTAGAGCCAGAGGTGGCAGCATCCTCATTAGGTCAGTTCTGCCGTGTGATTCTGGAAGCTTAGCCTTGAGCATGATTCTCTAGCCTCGCAACACTTCCATGAGCTATTGTAATGTGTTCTTAATAAATTCCTTCTCTACCTAGTCAGATTCAGCTTCTCACCATCTGTATTAATCCATTTTCATGCTGCTGATAAAGACATATCTCAGACTTGGAAGAAAAAGAGGTTTAATGGATTTACAGTTCCACATGGCCGGGGAGGCCTCACAATTGTGGCGGAAGGTAAAAGGCACGTCTCACATGGTGGCAGACAAGAGAAGAGAGCTTATGCAGGGAAACTCCCATTTTTAAAACCATCGGATCTTGTGAGACTTATCCACTATCAGAAGAACAAAGGGGAAAAGACCCACCTCCATGATTCATTTATCTCCCATTGGGTCACTCCCACAACCCATGGGAATTATGGGAGCTACAAGATGAGAGATATGGGTGGGGACACAGCCAAACCATATCAACCTTAGACACCTGGCAATCCGAAACCTGGGACTAGAAGTCATTGCCAGACCTAGAACATTGGGGAGGAATGTGGGGTTGGTGATCTGATCCAGGTGGAATGGGCAGGGCTGAAGCCGCAGCTAGCATTAAGGAATGGAACCCCAGTGTCCAAATCTCGAAAACTGAATTCAGCTCTTTCCTAGGGTCACCTGGGATAAAGTGCTCATCAAAGGCAAAGCTCAGGGAGATTTAATATTGCTGCCACTGAATACATAAGTGTGAGAAGTTCCAGACCCGTGAGGATAAACTGTTCCCGGCTGCATTGGACAGCTCAATGAGAGACACCTTGCCCCACCAATCTGCTTTTGTCAGAACACTGTCCCCTCCTTCCCTGTTTGAAGAGGCTCTGCCTGCCTTGCTTGAGCCTCTCTAATGTCACACTTACAGAAGTTACTTAGCTTGAGAAAGCCAAATCTCTGCAGGTTCCCCTCACCCCTGCCCCCATCACTGTCTTTTGACCTATAAGCAAAGTCAGACCCCAGCAGTCACAGAGGCCAAATGCAAAGTCTATCCTGGGAATAAGGGGTGTCTATATTAAAATAATTCCAAGAACTTGCAAGTTTGTGCCAGAAAGGATCATAGAGGAGTATATGTTTAATGTGTTTAAAATGGATTCTAAAGATTCTAGACCAAGGAGGAGGGAACATAATTTAGTTAGGGCCAAATTTATCAATAGAAGAAGTGTTCTGGCCAGAGAGATTCTGTATTTAATATTCTATTTTGAGCTGGTGGTTGCAGTTCTAATTACTCTAATTGATTGGTTGACATAATCCTGAATCCAATGGCAAGCAACATAAAATGAAGTTTTGGAAATTCCATGACGTAATGTAGAACAGCATGTCTCAAACCTGGCTACACATTAGAATCCCTAAGCTTTTCAACATCCTGATGCCAAAGTCTCACCCCAGACCAATTAAATTAGAATATCCATGGATGGGGCAGGATCATTGGTATCTTTTCAAAACTCCCCAGGTGATTAAAATGTGTATCCAGGGCTATGAAGGCTCTAATGTAGAGGAATGAGATAAATCTAGAACTAGATTAATTCTATGAGATCCACTTACCCTTCCCTAACTGTGTGTCTGGAAAGGGCTCTGAAGACACTCTCTTTGCCAAAATATCAAGAATTACATTGATAGGGAAGGAAACAATGTTTGAGAGGTGCTGTTGTAGCTCTTACATGCATCTGGGGTGTGCTAGTGGGAGAGACTGCATTAAAATGGGTTCCTTGATATGGGAGCAGGGCAGGAGGAATGG
>PVKP010032133.1:0-26254 GCA_004027715.1 Plecturocebus donacophilus | reverse complement strand
TATTCTTTTAGCTCACAGAAGTTTCCCATTATCCACCTTCTGAAGCCTAACTCTGTTAATTCTTCACACTCGTTTTCCATCAGGCCTTGTTCTGTTACTGATGAGGAACTAGCATCCTCTGTAGAAGAATAGACATTCTGGTTTTGAGTGTTCTCAGTTTTTTTACGGTGGCTTCTTGGCATCTTTATGGTTTTATCCACCTGTCATCTTTGTAATTAGCAACTTTCAAATTAGGTCTCTGAGTGGACGTCCAGCTTGTTAATTCCCAGCTCCAGAATCTATGTAATTTTCACTACAGTGACCCACAACGCTGACCAAAACAGCGGCATTGAAATTCGTGGTGCTTTTCTACCCGGGGGTCTCCAGTCTGGCTTCTCAGTCCCTTTTTCAATCAGCTGAATGGACTGCTTTACCTTCCCAGAGCTCCAAACATCATCCAGAAGGAGACTCAGTCCTGTTTACTCCACATCAAGTCGCCGGCCCAAGGCGCTGGCAAAACAGCCACACCAGCCAAAAGAGTCATGTTGGCGACCCGTGGGACTCCTTTGCTGGGAATGTCCTGGTCCATGGGCACCAAATATTCGTCTGTGAGTGTGGCGTCCACTTGCTCTCTGCGCTTTCACTGGGAGCTGCAATCCTGAGCTGTTAGTGATCGGCCATCTTGGATCTCTCTCCACCATTTTTCATGATTATCATTAGCCAATGTCTAAAGAAATATTTATGTGTTGACAAAAACATGTTGAGATAAACACCCTTATGCTATGTCAATAGGAGTATAAGTTTGTACAAACTTTCCAGAAATTAAATTGGCAATATGTATCACTAGCCATAAAAATATTCATATTCACTGACACAGTAATTCTGCACATAGGACTCTAATCTAGAAAAATATTTATGTTTCTTTATGATGTCAATTGAAACATTGTTTATAATTATGAAAAGCAAACCAATATTGTGGGAATGATGATAGAAATTATGGTACAGTGATAGAATAAAATACTTTGCAGCCATTAAAAGCTATGTTTATGATGAATATTTAGTACTGTTGGAAAGTTCTCAAGATTGAAAAGAGCACAGTAAAAAATCGCATATAAAGTGGATCCCACACTTGGCCTGAATTGCCTCATTTGTCCAGTGAGGAGTTCAAATGGATGGCCTCTAAGGGTCCTTATGCATTCATTGCCTCCTTCTTTGCTTGCCTTATTTATCTGTTTTCTCTCTCCTGCCCCATCCATATCCTCAAAAACATTCCCAGTGCCTTGAGGAGAGCCAAGGCAGGTGAGCAAGTGGGAGACATCCAGAAGACTTAGCCATGGGAACCAATCCTCAGACCCTAAGCTTGATATAGTACCAAGGTTCAAGGCTCAGGGAAAGGGATAAACTAGCCAAGGAGTGGTCCTCCCAAGAGGTGGAGGATGGAGAGGGCCAGGTCCAAAGACCAAAGCCAGGCCTTCCCTCTGTGGGTTAAGGGAGTGAGAAGAGGATTTGGAATTTCGTTGGTTCACAAGGAATAAAATTGTAGGCCTCCCTTGGGGTTAGGCTTGCAACTAAACCTCAAAAGTGGTTCCAGCTCAAGCATTTCCTTCCTGGGGTAAACTGATGCTGTGTGGGAAGGAAAAGAAGAGATCAGTGGGCCAGGCCTTGGGCAGAAGCTGGGAGCCAGATAAGGCTTAGAGGGAATAATTCCTGGGGGCATCTCCATTTGAATTCCTACATGGATTCAAAAAAAGGAAAAAAGAGTTTGCAAGGTAGGTTTTAACATTTTAGGCAAGGTAGGGGAGATTGGGGGATGTTCTTAAACACACATTATTATTATTATTATTATTATTATTATTATTAGAGACAGAGTATTGCCTAGTCGCCCAGGCTGGAGTGCAGTGGCACGATCTTGGCTTACTGTAACTCACTGAACCTCTTGGGTTCAAGCTATTCTCCAGCCTTAGCCTCCTGAGTAACAGAGATTACAGGTATGTGCCACCATACCAAGCTAATTATTTGTATTTTTGGTAGAGACGAGGTTTCACTATCTTGGCCAGGCTGGTCTTGAACTCCTGACCTCAAGTGATCCATAAACCTCAGCCTCCCAAAGTACTGGGATTATAGGTATGAGCCACCATGCTCAGCCAGACTCATTATTATTCAATATGCTTATTTTTGAACTATCCATGAAAACCCATGCCAAGAGACATGTGTTCTACTATTGAAACACAGAAATCATTGCTGACACATGAAGTTACCAATGATACATGTATGCATAGAAGCTTTTTTCATAACAGCCAAAGACTACAAACGATCTAATGCAGTTTAATGGGTAGATGGTTAAACTGTGGAACATCCATACCATGGAACACTATTTAACAATAAAAAGGAAGGAATTATTGGTAGGAAGGAAACAAACTTGATGGATCTCCAAAAAATTCTGCTGAGTGAAAAAAATGCCAATAACAGAATTTTTTCATATTGTATGATTCCATTTATATAACATTCTTGAAATGACAAAGCTATAGAAATGGTGATTGCCAGGGGTTCAGGATGTGGACGGGGGTGGCATAAGAAGTGGAAGGTAACAATAGGAATTATTGTGGTGATGCAGCTATTCTGTTTCTTGACCTTTTCAATATCAATGTCCTGGTTGTGATATATACTATAGTCCTGCAAAATGATTCTATTGAGAAAAACTGAGTAAAGTGTACAAGGAAGCTCTCTGTATTATTTCTTACAGTGGCATGTGAATCTACAGTTATCTTAAAAAGTTTAGTTTAAAAAGTTATACTGATTATTTCCGTTTATATTTAAGTTCAAAAATAGACCAAACTTATTTATGATGTTAGGAGTCATGACAATGGCCATCTTTGAGGAAGAAACTGGGTCAGTGATAGGAAACAAAATAAATGGTGCTTTGGCTGGTCCAAGTGTTACAGGAAAGGGGTCCTGATCCAGATCCCAAGAGAGTGCTCTTGGGCCTTGCACAAGAAAGAATTTAGGGTGAGTCTGCAGTTCAAAGTGAAAGCAAGTTTATTAAGAAAGTAAAGCAATAAAAGAATGGCTGTTTCGTAGATAGAGCAACCCTGAGGGCTGCTGGTTGCCCATTTTTATGGTTATTTCTTGATGATATGCTAAACAAGGGGTGGATTATTCATACCTCCCATTTTTAGACCATATGGGGTAACTTCTTGACATTGTCCTGCATTTGTAAACTGTCATGGCGCTAGTGGGCCATGACACCATGGCAATGAGGACAACCAGAGGTCACTCTTGTTGTCATTTTGGTTTTGGTGGGTTTTGGCTGGCTCCTTTACTGCAATCTGTTTTATCAGCAAAGGCTTTCTGACCTGTATTTTTCTCTGTCCTCCTATCTCATCCTGTGACTTCGAATGCCTTAACCATCAGGGAATGCAGTCCAGTAGGTTTCAGCCTCATTTTACCCAGCTCCTGTTTAAGATGGCGTGGCTCTGCCTCATACGCCTCTGACACCAGTGCAGTGGTGTTTACAACTGATTGATCACAACATGTTACAGACTTCTTTGCTCCTTCTTCACTCTCACTGTTTCACTTAACTAGCCTAAAAAATTAAAAATTAAAATAAATAGTGCTTCTGGGGCGATAGTTAATCTATTTTTCAACAAAGGTGCAGGGTACACATGATCACTTTCTGATACTTTCTTTGAGTTGTACCTTATGATTTGCGCATTCTTCTAAGTATGTTATAGTTGAATACATTTAAATATCACATCTTATACAGAATCAAATAATCTCCAAATCAATACATCAGTTACTGTGAAAGGAAAATAAAAACATGGGACCCCAACTGATCATGTCAAAAGAAAAAAAAATTAAGCTGAAAGCTGAGTCATGCAAGAAGCTGCCCTTCCTTTTGTTTCTCAGTAGATAGCTACAGAAAAAAGTTTAAATATCCCCACAGGTAGCTACTATAGGTTCATCTTGTCTTATGTAAAGTGCCAATTTACTGAGTGAGTGATAAATACATAGTTGACTATTTTTCTACTTTCTCCTTTTTCTCTTGCAACATATGCATTCAGTAATGTGACCATGCCATACCTCTTTCCCCTCCAGCCTGCTTTTCCCCTTTAAATAGTGAGACCCTCAAAATTATCTTTGGAGAAAGGCATAGACCTGTCTCTCGAGTGTGTCTTTAACGTTGGCAACATAAACTTCTAAATTGATAGAGATCTGTCTGAGATACATTCTCATTTACAAATTGGTGACCAATGGATAGGACTGTAAGTAGAGGTGGCCCTGGCCTTTGATAAATCTATGAGTGCTTGGTACCAACTTGGGCTAGGTTTACTGCTCAAACTGTTAGCAGCGGGAAATCTTATGGGTCTGCAGCAAATTTGATTCTTGCCTCCACGGAGGAGAGAACTTGGCCAAGGGGTATAAGGCAGAGTGAGAGACTGAGGCAAGTTTTAGGGCAGGAGTGAATGTTTATTAAAAAGTTTTAGAGCAGGAATGAAAGGAAGTACACTTGGAAGAGGGCCAAGCAGGCAACTTAAGAGATCCAAGTGTCCCATCCGACCCGTGACGTCATGTTTTTATATATTGGTATGGTTTTGTTTATTCGTCCTTTATTTATTTATTTATTTATTATTTATTTATTGGGAGGCAGGCTGTCTGCATCTTTCCAGCACTTGGAAGGGGTCGCATGCACAGTGTGTTTATTGAAGTTGTGCACATGCTCACTTGAGGCATTTTTCCCTTACCAGTCAAGTGTTCCTAGAGGAAGGTCATATACCAGTTAAACTGCAATTTTCCACTTATTGCACATGCTTGAGCCTGCTCACCCAACTCCTGAGATCTTATTGGGAAGCTGCTGATCACCAGTTGCAGGTGTTTCTATCTATTGGAAGACTGTCGTTTCCTGGTGCCAGCTGTGACCAATTATTATTTTAGAGCCACAGTTTAGCAATTGCCTAACCATCACCTGGTGGTTGTCTGTCATTCCTGGGGTGGGAGATTTTATGAATCTATAAAATCTGCTTCTATCTGTATGTCTAATATGTCTATGTAATGTATATAATGTATCACTACCAAAAATGTATAAAATATCTCTAAAGAAAAAAATTAAAACAAATAATTTATCAAGAAAATAGAAACTTTAGGCCCAAATGCTTTTTTAAGTTCATGTGACTTAAGTAAGTCCTTAGTAAGTAAGATGATTTTAACATTATTGGTAAAATAAAATTAGAAATGTCTTCAGAATTGTTAACATACATTATTATTTAGATTTATTGGTCAAGTAGTCTAATATTTAATCTCTGCTAGATAGTATAAGGTAACAAAATTTGGCATGAGGGTTATAAAGATTGCAGCCCAAAAGAGAACTATCTTTATTTGTGTAATTTTTTATTAAGGCATTGAATATTATTTAGTTTAATGAAAATAGCTAAATCCTGAGTTATTGGCAAAATAAACAATTTATTTAACCTTAAGTTTCTTACTTAGGTAAATGCCTGAAATTCACAAGCTATAAAAATGGTTAACAGGAAAATAACCTTAAATGGTGACTGTCCCAGTTTTCATAAGTAGTCTAGGTAAACTATTTAAAAAAGATAATTAATTATATAAAAGTAATGGAATATGTACTTGTAGATAAATTTGTCATATAATCTAGAATCTAAAGTTATACTGTACTAAACAATAGATACTCTTTAAATTTCTGAGTCATTTCCAATTTTTAAAAAATTATAGCAAAACATTTTTCCTAAAACTGTTCTTATTTAAAGAAAAATAATTTTTGTCTAAATCCAAAAGTTATGAAAAAGGATAAAAGGAAACAATAAGTAGGAGAGAGGTAAAGAAAGTTACAGGTCCAAAGCAGTATTTTTGGTAAGAAAGATTAAAAGGAAAATGATTTTATATAAAAAATAATCTTGTATGAGAAATTTTTGTCATCAAATAAAATAACTGGTTATTTAAGAAAGAGGGATATCTAGGATAAAACAGGATATCCAAGCATGTTGCAAGTGGTTTGTGTTAAGTCATAGTAAGATTTGTAAAAAGAGAATTTAAAGGAAATTGTTTATAATAGTCTTTCTAGAGATTGGACTTTTATATGTAAAAAACACTAATACACTAAAGAATTGGTTAGAACACCAACATTTGAAGGTATCAACTTAATAAAAATATAGGAGATTTTAATTTTTTTAACTCAAAAGTTGAACTTTTATTGCATCTCACTAGTTTCAGCTTTCTTTTCCCTTTGAGAAGGTCTGAGATAACAACTCTCTCCTTAAACGTTTTAGTCAGCTCCTGTAACATTCTTCATGTTCTTTTTTTTTTTTTTGAGACAGAGTCTCACTGTGTCACCCAGCCTGGAGTGCAGTGGCATGATATCAGCTCACTGCAACCTCTGCCTCCTGGGTTCAAGCAATTCTCCTGACTCAGCCTCCTGAGCAGCTGGGACTACAGGCATGTGCGACCATGCCTGGCTAATTTTTTGTATTTTTAGTAGAGATGGAATGTCCCTGTATTAGCCAGGATGGCCTCAAACTCCTGACATCGTGATCTGCCTGCCTCAGCCTCCCAAAGTGCTGGGATTACAGGTGTGAGCCACTGTGCCTGGCCGGAATGCAGAACTTCTAATAACAAAGGCTTCAAGATCCCAGGAAGGACAATGTAGCTGTTCTGGTAATCCATAAGTTCATGCTTAACATCGGACTTATGTCCTCTTGCATACTAGTTGTTTCTCCAATTTAGGTGCATAGTACTGATAATTGATGGATTGTCATAGGTAATTTGACTTAGACCATGGAGTTCAATAAAATTGAGTATCTAAACAATTTTAGGACTGGCTAATTTAGCATGAATATCTACCAAAGTATTTTCTTGGTATTCAATTAATTTTTGTTCTACTTGGGTTAGCAGTTGTATAAACCAGCCAGCCTTTTCATAAGTTTCAGGAATTCTTAACCAGTCCAAATGATATGATTCTAAAGTTGCCAGAAACCTATATTCAAGAGTGCTTTTTCAGGTCTTTTCCATCCTTTCCTGAACTTTTTAAAAGACACCATATCCTAGGATTTTGCATGCTTGTGAAGTTTTCAGAAACTACATCAGCATTAAGCAATTAACTGTGAAAACTACTGTAAACAGTCATAGTTAAAGACACGATTGACAAGGAAATTTGGTTATTTCTGTGGTCTACAACAACTTAACATAATAACCATCATTATGATTGATAACACATACCTAGACATATTTGAATTCTAGAAATCCCATACAATTTTGGAACATACATTAATATCATTCCTAAAATATAACCTGGCTGGGCACCGTGGCTCATACCTGTAATCCCAGCACTTTAGGGGGCTGAAGTGGGCAGATCACCTGAGACTGAGAGTTTGAGACCAGCCTGGCCAGCATGGTGAAACCCCATCTCTACTAAAAATACAAAAACAAAAAAAAAAACAAAAAAAAAAAACAGCTGTGGATGGTGGTGCACACCTGTAATCCCAGAAACTCAGAAGGCTGAGGCACAAGAATCACTTGAACCTAGAAGGTGGAGGTTGCAGTGAGCTGAGATTGTACCACTGCACTCTAGCCTGGGTGATAGGGCAAGAATCTTTCTCTCTCTCTCTCTCTCAAATCTGAAGTGCTACAGAAAAACTGAATAATACCCCTTTAAATTTAGCCAATTTAAATTTTACACAGAATTTTTTTATGATTAATTTTTCACAACTCTTCCACAACTTGCTCAAACCTTCAGTTTTATCCTGTCTAATTTAAAACAACACTTTTACCCTCTAAATCAGGCAAAAATTTACATTTTTATCCCTTCTTATAATTTTTTACTAAAAGCACATTTCACTTTCCTCACACACCTTGCATGTAAAAACTGTTCAGTAGTCTCAATTACATGGTACAATATTAACTCTTAGTAATTTTTATTTTTGGTGAAAAATGTGGTAAGGGATTTTAATTATGTACCAGGTGTGAAACGTAGGACACCAGAGAGAGTGCAGATAAAGTTTGACTCTTTCCAGCATAGCCAGGGGGCTTGGCTAACTCCACATGTTGCCAGGACTTACCTAGAATCTAATGGCTCCAAAGCAGGCAAGTTGAACAATTTTCAAAAGTCAAAGAAGCAGTTTATTACCTTAAAGCATTTAGCAAACCTAATATCTAACCTACCTAGTTTAGACTAAATGCCTTTATTTTGAAGACATTTTACCAATAATCTTTAAAACTTTTTATTTGTGAAAGATTACTAAATTTACTTGAACTAGAAGTCATTAGTTTTAGTTTTTCTGACAAAATATTTGATTTAACCACTTAAGTCAATTAATTAGAGCTCTTTTATATAAAAATTACACACACAACACATATAGATACATAGACAGAAGATCCAGTAGTTGTAATATTTTTCATTTGCCAGTTTTTAAGTTTCTTAATTGGTTTGCTGGCTTCTGGCTAGAGTTCTTTGAGGAGCAGGGCTAGTAAAATATGCAGTTTTTAGGATCTAATAAGCAGGCAGAGATGGAAGGCAGAAACAGATTCCCAAAATTAAGGATCCCATTTTAATATCACATCCTGAATCCTCAAAATGTGGGAAATGCTATGGGAGAAGACAGTGCAATGCTTTTACAATGTGTTTTATTGCAAGGCAACCCAAATCCAAATAGCCCATTTTGTAATCAGCCCATCCCCCATGGGATTTTCATCTCTCAGTTGGGAGGGGGATTTTTCCATACCTTTCAGGTGGCCAAGAGCATACTTAGCTGACTCAAGCATGCAAATAGCCAAGTATCCCTCCATAACTGCCCTTAGCCATCCCTTAAAGTATATTTCCTGCTTAGTTAGTAAGGCACCAAGATAAAAGGGCTCCCAACATGCAAAGTAATTTCTGATACACCCCAAAAGTTAAAAATGTCAGATAACACAGTGCAAAACAGAACAGAGCCTTAGATTTTGAGAGGGATCTATCCACTTTCAATTTCTGGGGTTCCATGAAGAAACAGAGCATTTTTCCCAAAATGAGGTCTGTGGCGCCTCCTCTGTTTTTCCGAGTCCTGGGCTGTTAGAGCTTGAATATCCACTTTTAAGTAAGCTGACTTTTAACCATAGCACTGAAAAAAAATGTCCTTATAAATCTCTTATTACTCAACATTAGCCAAACCAAATGGCCAATATTTCTGGCTTTTGAACTTTACCAAAGATAAAGAAGAATTCAAGAAGGGAAGCCAGAAGTCATACATGGAGGGAAAGAGAATCAACAAATAGTAAAGGTCACACTGATATCAGTCAGAAAGTATTCATTCCCTAAGCCAGGATTGAACCTAGGCTGCCATTGTGAAAAGACAAAGCTAGCGTCTAAGCTACAGCACTGGGCAGT
Organism: Plecturocebus donacophilus; assembly: GCA_004027715.1. Taxonomy (NCBI): domain Eukaryota; kingdom Metazoa; phylum Chordata; class Mammalia; order Primates; family Pitheciidae; genus Plecturocebus; species Plecturocebus donacophilus. The sequence goes on along the minus strand of PVKP010032133.1, from coordinate 16,902 downwards.
TTCCATTACTCTTCCCAGGAGGAGTCTAGAGCAGGCAGTTTTGAACTTGCTATGACTTTTAACTGCTCAAGACAATTTTTAGAGCTAACTGTGATATGAACCTTAAGATTCCTGTTCCCTGGGTGGCAGAGACCAAGACAAAGTACAGCTACATGGTTACAAGGTCAAGCTCCTAAAGACATAAGACAAGATGGAAACCGCATCCAGTTTTATTTGTTTGTTTGTTACTGACCAGCTTGCTGGGCCATCTTGAAGAGCAGGCTTAAGGGGTCTAAGCCCGTGTTCTATCCTGGTACTCCTCTTTATGTTAGAATAATACATAAAAACAAATTTGTAGCACAAAGTACCCCAGATTTGGTACAGTTTAAGACTAGCCTCATGAATCCTTTTTCTTATTAATTAAAACTTTGCAAGAGATAGTGATTTTTACCATCCCTACAACCAATTTGCACAGAAAGAGAGAAAAGGGAAGGGAGAACAGGATTGCTTGCAGCAGGGTGGGGAAGGTGAGGAGCTGAGGGAGGTCAGAAAGACCCACCCACTGCAACGACACTGAATCAAAAGTCCAGGCAGCCGCTTGTCAGTCGCAAAGGGATCTTTTCCAGAAGTGCCATCAGCTCTCAAGTTTCTCCCTGTAAGGAGGAAAAAGCTCCTCGTTTTCTGTGATTCTGTATGTGCCTAATCCTGTCACCTACAGCCATCAGCAAATAGTGCAAGGCAGATTTATCCAAAGAGAATAGCAGTTAACATCCCATAGTGACAAATCCATTTTTAACCAAAAGGTCTTTACTGAGGGGAGGGCCTTTAACCCAATCTCATCCTTTACCCAGGTAAAATGTACCCCATTTCTTAAAAGTTGACCAACTGGTGATCCAATCTATTTCCTTTGAATTGGTATAGTAACTAAGCTAAAAATTTAGCAGATTTGATTTTTGTAATCAGTCACTTGAGCTCTTTATTTTCCTTTTGTAAAGTCTTTAAATAAAAATATTGAAATTTTTAGAAGCTTCTACATATCAATAGGCATCAATAGCTTTCATTTGAAAGTGCATTTCAGTGCAGTGTTATTCATTTGGAACGTTCCACTGTAAGCTATCTTTAGTAAGATTTTGCCATTTCTGTAAGACTTTGCTGCTTCCCGGGCATAACACTTATGCATGTATAAGCCAGAAGGAACTCAGTTCTTTAGAAATTAAGGATCTCAGTTTTACCTCACATATTGGCTTTGCTCTCAGGTTCCCTTGATCAACTTAGCCAATGAATTGTTCCTATCTAAGTGCATAAGAAAAATGAAACAAAGGGGTAGAACACAAAAATCCCTGTGAACTTCCAAAAGCCAAATTTTATACCCCCTGCATTATTGCCATTTACTTCCAGTTTCTTTCTGACCCAGTCAGATGTAAGAGGTCTCTACCCAGATCCAGTCTGATCCCAGACTCAGACCAGTTTTTGTCGCAACTTACAAACCCAGTTGGGATCAGAAATTTGGAGAGCTCAAAACACAAATCAGTGGAGTTTCAGAACCCTAAAAAATTACCACAATCCTCAGCTGCTCTAAGAGTTCAATTGACACAAGTGTCCAGCGGGCATCTCACTTGGTCACGCAGCACTACTGGGGGCCATTAGAAGCTCTACTTTGGATTCCACTTCTCACATTATCTGATAAAAGAAAAACTTCAGCCAGATTAAATTTAAAGGAGTTTAATTGAGCAATGAATGAATCATAGATCTGGCAGCCTTCCAAGCCAGAGTAGGCTCAGAGACTCCAATGTAACCATGTGGTGGAGGAAGACTTATGGACAGAAAAAGGAAAGTAACATATAGAACATGGAAACAAGGTACAGAAACAGCTGGATTGGTTGCAAGTTGGTGTTTGCCTTATTTGAACATGGTTTGAACAGTTGGCTACATTTCATTGGCCAAAACTTGGTGATTGGCACAAGTGTAGACTGCGATCTGTTTACACTTCCACTTGTTATAGTTCATGGTATATAGAAAAACCTTTAGGCTGAACTTAAAATACATAAGGAGGCAGCTTTAGGCTAAACTTGATTTAACACTAATTAATTCAAGTACTATTTTCTTAGTTTTGACTTGCAGGTTATCTAAATGGACTCACCATAGAGAAAAGCAATCATGCTGCAGAAAGTTTTTATTTTGCCTTTTGGTAACTGGCCTAACAAACAGATTTTATATTTGATTGAAATAATTCCTATAACTATGTCATTAAGATTTCATTTGCTTAGGAAAGCTGAGATTAAAAGTTATTATATCCTTGTGTCTTCTCATATGTGCTTTTACAGTACTTGTGACATTGAATTACAGGGCTTTGTCTCCTGGGTCTAAAAAGAGCACCAAGATGTGTTAAATCTTAAACACTAGTAGCAATTAAAGCCTCATCTTCAGGTACAGATCAAAATAAACTGCCTTCCTGAGACATGGGGCAAGAAATTAAAGCTATTTAACACCTCAAGGCCCAGGGACTATCACGGAAGGCATGAGCATGTGAGATTGTAAGGGTCGATTTTGAGAGATAAAATAAGTTCAGTTTCTCCATAAATTGATCATGAATTTCAAAGACACATTGATGCAAGACCTGCATCTAGGCCCCTATGTCAGATGAACAAGATTTTCTTGGGGCATTAACCCAGGTTTTTAAAAAATATATATGAAAGATTGTAAGAAGGTTTATAGAAACTATAGCTTATGTTCGAAATGATTAACATCTAATAGATTTGTTTATAATATTTGAGAGACAGATTTAATTGGCCTCATACTCTTTATTAGGGATTATTGTTAGGGAACGTCTCTCAAAGAATAAAAGGTTTTCCTCTTTTTATGAAATTTTTTTTTTTTTTTTGAGATTGAGTCTCTGTCACCCAGGCTGGAGTGCAGTGGCATAATCTTGGCTCACTGCCACCTCCACTTTCTGGGTTCAAGTGACTCTTCTGCCTCCTTCTCCTGAGTAACTGGGATTACAGGCGTGTGCCATCACATCTGGCTAATTTTTGTGTTTTTAGTAGAGACAGAGTTTCACCATGTTGGCCAGGCTGGTCTCAAACACTTGACCTCAAGTGATCCACCTGCCTCGGCCTCCCAAAGTGCTGGGATTAGAGGCATGAGCACTGTGCCTGGCCTGAAATCTTTGAGTACTCACTATGGCTGTATGAATGACTTTTTTTTTAAATCGTGACTTGTGATCCTGTTTTGTGAAATCAAATGTTTTGAACTTTCTATATTTGACGCTTTCCAAAATCAAATTCCAAATTTAGTCATTAATTTTTTTGATATTAGGTCCCCTGAAGTCCAAAAGAGACATATTCAGCTTATTTGGTAAAATAAAATTATACAGGAAGTATTGTCAAATATGAAATGGTGTCTAACCTTCTTTGGATTATATTTATATAAATGTGTTATTAATATTTGTTCCATAATTGTATGAAATTCCTGTGAGTCTGATGTCTTAGTATATGTTATCAGTAATAATCATGATTATTATGTAGAATTGTTTTATGCCACAGAAGTGTCCAAATTTTCTTGTCAATTGTGTCTTTAACCATGGCTGTCCTAGGACTTTTGTCATTCGGAATTGTTGTTTTATTTTGATCCTTTTATAGAGTGGTTTGTAATCAGTGTTAGAACTCTGAGGTGCACTCTTAAGTATAGGTTTCTCATAACTTTAGAAATTGAACCATTGGAATAGAGAGAAAATCTTTGAGGACTCTCAAGGAGAGCTGATATATTCATGAGGTTTACTGATCCAATATTGAGCAGAATGGGAGTTATTTGCATGGACTGAACTAATAAAAGACTGAAATAATCTTTTATGACTTTTTGTTTAAAACATTTTGTTTTATTTTTCAGCGTCAAGGAAACTTTCTCCTCTTTTAAGCTATTTACAGCTTTTAACAATTGAGTAAAGTATACCCTTCTGAGCAAAATTTAAAGCATAATTCCTTTTTCTCAATTTCTCCAAAATGTGCAAACTATTTTGTGAGTATTCTTAATTTATGACAATATAGTGTTTTTTTGTTTTGATTTTTTTTTCTTTTTGAGATGAAGTCTCGCTCTGTCGCCATGCTGGAGTGCAGTAGAGTGATCTTGGCTCACTGTGTCCTCCGCCTCTGGGGTTCAAGCAATTCTCCTGTCTCAGCCTTCTGAGTAGCTGGGACTACAGGTGTGTGCCACCACACCCAGCTAATATTTTGTATTTTTAGTAGAGATAGGGTTTCACCATATTGGCCAGGATGCTTTTGATCTCTTGACCTTGTGATCTACCCACCTCGGCCTCCCAAAGTGCTGGGATATAGGTATGAGTAAGTTGAATAAGAATTTGTTTTCTTTTATAACAGTCATAACTGGAGACACTGGCTATTTTACCAAGGCTTTGACTGGAATGACATTTTCAGACTGCCTTGAGAAAATGTGGCTGATCTATGGAGCCAATAAAAGTCCCTTGGAAAAGCTCGCCCTGTATCTTGTCCTTTCTAGGGTCCTGACCTGTAGTAAGTAAAAAGGATCACTTTCTGATAGGCCCAGGAACCACAAGTTGTCTTGGGACTGGAAAAGGGAGGAATTCACCCAGTTCACACAGATATTTGCAGGAACAGATAAATCCTTGGCTGGGCTTAAGGCTCTTAAAGAGGCCTAATTTTAGATTCCTTTTGAAAATTGTTCCAGCAAGATCAACTAAAAAGAAGAGAGTGAGAGTGGCTATATTGACAATGATTATTCTTGCTGCACTTCATGCAAATAATCAAGCCAAATCTAATAGGACTAAAACTTATTTTACAAATAAATTGATCCTACTATGATTTTGTCTTTAATAAAATTGATGATTTGGAGACAGAAAAATTATGTTTCAAAATAAACTATAGTACACCTGTTATTAGATTCTAGTCTTGCCTAATGTTTTTCCATTTTTATTATTTTCTACTATATGGACTGAATTCTAAAATGTTTCCTGACCGCAAGTCTCAAATAATGTTATTATTTTTTTCTTCTTTATTTTCCTTTTCTTCTCACATTTGTCCTGATTCGAAATCACTAAAAATTAAGCTGTACTTTTCTTAAATCCCTGTAAACTGAAGCTAGACAACTTAAACTTCAGAAGAAAATAACAATAACCTATTTATGTATATAAACCACTTTCATACCTGCCTACTGATGTATGGACTTTAGAGTAATATGGCCTATATCCAGTTTCCAGGATTGTTCTCCTTTTTTATTTGTTTGTTGTTTCCCTTATCTTTTCCTCCCCCTATTTTTTCTTTGTAGGACTTGAGACTTCATCACCTGCTAAAAATGAGCTTTCCTAACAACATAGGACTTATTTGTCTAAAAATAAACTGTCGTAGCTACGAGAGATCAGACAAAACCCAAGACCACAGACTCATTTTCTTCTAAAATGCTCTGTCTGAAAGATTTTAAGAAGAAAAGAGGAGAGAAATGTAAAAGGAAAATAAAAACTTGGGACCCCAATTCACTATGCTAAAAGGGAAAAAAATAAGCTGAAAGCTGAGTCATGCAAGAAGCTGCCTTTCCTTTTGTTCCTAAGCAAATAGCTACAGATAAAAGGTTAAATATTTCCACAGGTAGCTATTCTAGGTTCACTTTATCTTATGTAAAGTGCTGATTTACAGAGCATGATATGAATACATAATTGACCATTCCCCTACTTGCTCCTTTTCTCTTGCAACATGTGGATTCAGTAATGTGACCATACCCTAAGTCTCTCTCCAGCCTGCTTTTCCCCATTAAATATTGAAGCCCTCAAAATCATATTTGGAGAAAGGCACAGACATATCACCCGGGTGGGTCCTTAACCTTGACAAAATAAACTTCTAAATTGATTGAGATCTGTCTCACAAATTTTTTGGTTTACAATACAATATGAAAAGTATTCTGTAATCTGTATGCATGGAAAACTATCTACTCATACTGGAAAACAAAATGTTACCTAACTTATATTTTAATTAGAAAAATAATTGCAACCACCTCAATATTAAAGAAGTAAAAACTTCTCACAAACAACAGATAAAAAAGACAATAAATGAAATATTATAGACTATAAAATAATGAAAATACAGTGAATATCAAGCCTATGAAATGTATCTAAAATATTCAGAGGTAAATAGATAGCTTTTAATATTTTTATCATTTAAAAAGTGAAAAATAATTGCCCATATCTTGGAAAAGAAATATTAAAGCCTGAGGACCACTCTTGGGAGTGATGGAGTGATAGCAGTACTATCAGATAATGAGGTAGTATGATATAAGTTATAAGCATTGGCCTTAAAACCAGGTGACTTGCATCCATATTTCAACCCTACCACATTCATAGCAGTATGAAGCTGGACAAGATGTTGAACTTGGATATTTAATTTTCTCGTCTGGAAAATATCAGCTTGGCAATTGTTTTCTGTAAAGGGCCAGATAGTAAATATTTTAGACTTTACGAGCTACATTAAATCATCTCTGTCACAACTACTCAACTCTGCCATCAAAGCACAAAAGCAGCCATAAACAATATGTAAATAGCAAGTGTAGCTATGTTCCATGTGTCCCACTAAAACCTTACAAAAACAGGCAACTGGAAGCAGGATTTGGTCCCAGGCCAGCTGTGGTTATTTGGCTCCTAAATCACAGTGTTTTCATAATAATTGAGTAAAATAAAGTCTGTAAAATAGAGGTAAAATCAGTGTAGTACAGAGAATACACCACACACACACGCGTGCACACACACACACACACACACACACAATCATTGCATTCCTAGACTAAATCCCACTTGTCACGCTATACAACCCTTTTAATATGTTGCAGATTTGGTTTGCTATCATTTTGTTGAGGATTTTTGTGTCAATATTCATTAGGAATTTTGGTGTATAATTTTATTTTCTTGTGATGATTTTGTCTGGTTTTGGTATCAGGGTAATACTGGCTTCATAGAATCCACTGGGAAGTGTTCTCTCCTCTTCTATTTTTTGGAAGTTTGAGAAGGATTAGTGTTAATTCTCCTTTAAACATTTGATAGAATTCAGTCATGAAGTCATGTGGACCTGACCTATTCATTGTGGGAGGTTATTTGAATTATTAAGTTCAGTCCTTTTACTTTTTGTATGCTTATTTAGATTTCCTGTCAGTTTTGGTATTTTGTATCTTTCTAAGAATTTTTCTATCTCTTCTTGGTTATCTAGTTGATTATCTAATTTGTTGGGACATGATTATTCACAGTATTCTTTAGTATCCTTTTTAGTTCTTTACAATTGGCAATGATGTCACCTCTTTCATTCATGATTTTTAGTAATCTGAGTCTTCTCACATTTTTTCTTTGTCTACCTAGATAAAGATTTGTCAGTTTTACTGATCTTTTCTTACAACTTGCTTCTTTGAATATGTTCTCGCTCCCTTCCTCTCTCCCTTTCTCCCTCTCTTCCTTCCTCTCCCTACCTCCTCCTCTCCTCTGATAATGAGAGACTCAGATTTCTCAGATACTCTTGCCTGGAGCAAAGCTTCTGCAATGTGGAACTGGGTGAGGGGATAAGAAATGCTGGCAGTCTGCACCTGGGGTTGGGGGCAGAACCTTAGTCAGGAAACTGGCTGTATTGGGATCCATCTGTTCTGAGCTATGGCTGGAATGAGTAGAGCTTCCATCATGCTAAGCTGGGGGGCAGATGAGGGAGCTGGTTGCTTCTCTTACCGAGATTTAGTAAATTTTTTGGAATAAATGTTTCTTCATTTGTTGAATACTCTCTTAATTTCCAGACACTTTAAATTGTTGTATTCCTTAGTAATACTGATCATTTATGGTTGCTTCACTAGGAAGAGGGTTCACAAAGCTCTTAACGTTGTCTTTCTGTCAATTGCTTCTCCAGTCTGGTATTCTTTTTGATACCCAGATGTATTCCTTTAAATGAGCCTACTTTCTTGTTCCGGTACTCTCTGGACTTGTCCAGGTCTCTGTACAATCTTTTCCTGTTTGTGTCATGGAAACATGTGCTAAGCGAGCCACAAGCTTGTTCCAGTCAGCTTGATTCCTGTCCCAATTTGGTTCCCTTTCCTTCCGTCTTTACCTAGACGATCTGCCTTTTGCTTCCATTCTTACTGCTTCTGCTGCTGGCCTGTGTATTTTCTAAGGCGGAACCTGCCCTACCCCTAAAGGCTCCCACTGGCATAACTTGGAACAAGTTGAAGAGGGAGTGTTTTAAGGTGCAACTCCTTCTTGTTCGAAGTAAATGCATATAAAGGAATTCCAACTACTATCTATTTAATCATTGCTGTTTTAAAAACAATGAACATTTATTATCTAGAAAGTAAGAAATTTAAAATCTGACAGGAAACTGTTTTCAGTACCTTTTCCTTATGTAAAATAATGACAGATTGTGAAAGGTGCTATCAAAGATGAGTATAGGGTTCTAAGAAACAGAATAAAAAGGGGACCTCATCTAGTTTGGGAAGGTCAGAAAAGATTAAATTATCTCTGATTAAGTCGTATTTAACAAGTTGAAACCTAAAGGATGGAGTAGGAATTACCCAAAGTATTGGTTGAGGGTGGTAGGGTAGCAAATGGAACAGCATGAGTGAAGGTCCTGGGACAGGAAAGAACTTGGGGTATTATAAGAAAAAGATGAGACTTACGTGGCTGAAGTGGCACAACTGAAGGGGAAGTTGGAGAAAAATGAGCCTGGAGGGTGAACAGAAGCCAGATCACAAAGGCTCGGGAACAACCCCTTTTAAGCCTGCTTTGAATGTACTTGAGTGGGACCTAGACTCCTGAAGACATTATGAATGCTTATGAATTTATTGTTCAACCTTCTTCCCATGCATCTTAGATGCTCTGGGGCCACCTAGAGGCCAAAACACAGTGCCTAGTGGGGCAATTAAGGGTAAGAAAGGCAGAGTGTTCCCTACTGTGGAGACAGAGTATTAAAGAGTTGCATGGGGCATTGACCTTGGCTGGCAGCTTTCTAGAAGCTAAGGCTCAAAGGGAGATTTACTGGGTTTTGCGGCGTTTGTTCTCTGGCAACAAAAAAATTAAAGCAAAAGCTGGCTGAGCAGTAGCCAAAGCCAAAGAGTTCAGAAACTCAGTTAAACTGAGAAGTCTTCACTTGGGACCTGCATGAGAGTGTACTGTGACTTCAGCAAGCGCTGCCTCAGATGCATGTCAACTCTGCTTCTGCTCATGGTACCATCAAGCCTGGGAGAATGGACTATACCCTGCAGAAAGAGGGAGATGGAGGCATTTCTGCCAGTTGGGAAGATAACCAGGTTCAGACAGTCCGTTCTCTGATGTCTGAGTTTAATTCAGGAGAATAAATAAGCACAACTTGATAAAGAGAGAGTTAATGTATTTATTAGCTTGCATCTCTCCACTGGACAATCTGAATACGTTTGTAACAGGACTGCATTGCATGTACTTTCCAATTGAAGCCCTTGAGAAGTGTTGATAAAGTGGTACACAGTTGGGAACCCAAACCACTTGGTGAATAAATGAGTCTGATTTCTTCATCCCTGTATGAGAAAATAATCACCTTATTTTTACCCTCCAAGAATTGATGGCAGAGCTTGTTACAGATGGTAACTTCAAATCCTGGACAAAGTCAGCTGGATGTCTGCAAAAATGGAAATCTTAAGTCTTTGTTAGAAAATGTTCTGGAATTCTTGGGATCCTGACTGAAAAGGCAGATATGGCTTGTAGAGCATTAAAACTGATGTTACAAAAGCTGAATATCACATGGATAGAGCAGCAAGTGGCCAAAGATATCTGTATCTAGGTGGCTATAAGCTTGCCCTTAGTAGGATAGCTAATTTTGACACAGATTGGAATCTGGGAGAAGCGGACATGTCGGCCTTGGTGATGAATGGGGCTGCCTTTCCAATGTACATCTGTATCCCTGCAACAGAATGGGTTTAGACAGGAGGTAGGCGGGAAGAGGCAGCCATGTTTCAGGTTGACTGACATCAGGGGTTCAAGGTATTCTCGTTGTTGTAGTAGTAAGAAAGGAGCCTCAACAGCTTCCTTAAAGAATGATCTGTAACAGATCATTGGTTAATATATTAGACACTGGGCCAGAGGCCTAAAATCGGGGAGATAGCTTTGTAGTTGTAAGTGCCCTTCAACCTCTGAGATATAATTTCTGGCGTGAAGTTTACAGAATTTGAGGGTAAGAACAAGCTGCAGAAAAATCTGGAGAAGAGCCTGAGGAAACAGAATCACAGTCTGTCTTAAAAAAAAAAAAAAAAACGCTGCCTGGTACAACCCTCTTTTTGTACAGATGGGACCTCAAAGCCAAGAGAGGGAGCAAGGGACATACTGAAGTCACACAACCACTGAATGGCAAAGCCAGGGCTACAATGCATGTATTCTGCTTCTTAGGTCACCACTTGAACATAGATAGGTTTAAGTCTTCCCTGAATAAATACAGGTCACTTGATCAAAGACTAAAGAGAAGTCTGGGGGTATGCATGGAAAATTATTTGACTAGGCTGTAAGAGGACAGTGTACAAAAACCAGGAAGATCAGTAGGCAGAAGCCTGGGGTTACCAACATTTAAAGGAAAGGCCAGGGAAGAATTCATTAGGCTGTGCACTCTGAGGGCAGGTACTGGCTCCTACTTACTATTGCTACCTCAACACTTAGTATGCAACCTTGCACATAGTAAGTTCTCAAAAAATATTTATTGGATAGACATAGAAGAGTCCACAAAGAAAGTCGAGAAAAGGACATAAAAATTTGAGGAAAGCTGGGTGTGATGGTTTACATCTGTAATCCTGGCACTTTGGGAGACTGAGGTGGGTGGATCACTTGAGCCCAGGAGTCTGAAACCAGCCTGGGCACCATGGCTGAAACCCTGTCTCTACAAAAAAAAAACAAAGATTAGCCAGGCATAGTAGTGCACACTTGTAGTCCCAGCTACTCAGGGGGGCTGAGGTGAGAGGATCACCTGAGCCCTGGAGGTTAAGGCCGCAGTGAGCTGAGATCATGCTATTGCACTCCAGCCTTGGTAATAGAGTGAGACCCTGTCTTGAAAGAAAGAAAAGAAAGAAAGAAAGAAAGAAAGAAAGAAAGAAAGAAAAAGAAAGAAAGAAAGAAAGAAAGAAAGAAAGAAAGAAAGAAGAAAGAAAAGAAAAAAAAGAAAAAGAAAGAAAGAAAGAAAGAAAGAAGAAAGAAAAGAAAAAAAAGAAAGAAAGAAAGAAAGAAGAAAAGAAAAAAAAGTGAGACAAAGCAGGATGGTGCAGTGGCACACAAGTCAGGAGAATAGAGAGCTTCAAAAAGGAGATAGAGGACAACTGTTAAATGCAACAGAGGGGCCAAATAAAGGAATGCGTTGCATGTTGATGGAATCCTCCAATTCAGTGGGCTCCTAAATCTTCATCTCTAGTGCAAACATTTTCCTTCTGAGACCAAACTTGAATATCTGAGTCATTGCTGGCCATCTTTACTTTGACATCCATGCACAATGTCCTATGTCCACAAATGAACATATTATCTTTCTCCCAAACCTGGTCCTACTCTTCTCTTATTTTAGTAAATGGCAATACTGACTCTAATTAACAACCTAGAAACCTAAAAGTAATTCTAGACTAGTCCCACTTTCTCAGCTGCACAGCCAACCAATCACCTCACACTGTTTTTTCTACTTCCTTATGGCTCTCAAATCTGTTCACTGTGATCAACTTTCTCTGTTACTACCCTACATCTCTCATGGGAAATTGGAATAACTACTAACTGTTCTACTCAATCCGCTTTTGCTCCCATACAGACTTTTATCCAAAATCAGCCAGGCAGATTTTTTTTTTCCCATCTATATTTGCTTTTGAGACAAAGACTCTCACTATGTTGCCCAGGCTATTTTTGAACTCCTGGGCTGAAGTGATCCTCCTGCCTTAGCCTCCCAAATACCTGGGATTACAGGCATGTACCACTATGACCAAAGTTTTAATTAAAATTTATTTTCCATTTACATTCAGAAAAATTCACTCTTCTGGTGTCCAGTATGATGAGTTTTAACAATGTACAATTATACAACCACTACCACAATTGAGACACTGAACAGTTCCGTCACTACTCCAAAAGTCTTCTCTCATGCTACCTCTTTGTAGTTAGAACTCCTCCCCACACATATAAGCCCTTGCAACCACTGATCTGTTCTTCATCCTACTGGCTTGCCATTTCTAGGATGTCATAGGAATGAAATTACAGAGTATGTAGCCTTGTCAGATGGGCTTCTTTCACTCAGGATGATGCAGTTGCGATTTATCAACGTTGTTGTGGGTGTCAACATTTTATTCTTTTTATTACTGAGAAATATTCCATTGGATGGATAGGTCACAGTTTATCCATTTCTAAATTAAGGAATGTTTGGGTTGTTTCCAGTTTTTATTGGACAATTATGAATAAAGCTGCTATAAACATTGACTACAAGTTTTTGTATGAACATGTGTTTTCATTTCACTTGGGATAGGATTGGTGGGTCACATGAGAAGTGTGTGTTTAACTTTATTAAAAATACTGGCAAAATGTCTTACAAAATTACGATACCATGTTGCAATCCCACCAGCACTAGATGAGGTTTCCAGTAGCTCCACAGCCTCACCAACACTTGGTTTGTCATTCTTTCCTCTTTTATTTTTTAATGTTCTAATAGATGTGTAGTAGTATCTCGTTATGGTTTCAAAGTGCATTTCCAAAACAACTAATGATGCTAAATATCTTTTCATGTGCTGATTTGTCTTATGTGTATATGTTCTATATATCCTTTTCGGTTCATCATGTATCTTCTTGGTGAAATATGTGTTCAAATATTTTATCCATTTTCTTAACTGGATCGTTTTATCTTATTGTTGAGTTTTGAGAGTTCTTCATGTATTCTAAACACAATTCCTTTGTCAAGTATCTGATTACAAATCATTTCTCCCAGTCTATAGCTTGTACTTTTATTCTTTTAATAGTATTTTCTTTTGTGGAGGAAACGTCTTTAAATTATATAAAGCCAATATGTACTTTTTTCTTTTCTGGATCATGCTTTTGGCATATCTAAAACCTTTTTGCCTAAACAAAGGCCACATGGATTTTTTCCCCTAGGTTTTTTAATTTAGAATTTTATGGTTTTATGCTTTTCACTATGTCTATGATCCATTTTGAGCTAATTTATGATGAGATTTGAGGTATAAGTCAAAGTTTTTTTGTATATGAATATCGAATTGTTTAAGTACTACTTGTTGAAAAGACTTATTTCTCCATTGAATTGCCATTGAAGTTTTGTCAAAAATCAATTATTCATATGTGCATGGGTCTATTTATAGGTTCCCTATTTTGTTTCTGTTGATCTATGGGTCAGTTCTTCCACCAACATCACACTGGTTTGTTTACTTTAGCTTTATATTAAGTATTACGAGCAGGTAGTATGACTTTTCCAAATTTGTTCTTTTCCAAAATTTCCTTTTTATTCGATTTCCTATGTCTTTCTATATAAATCACAAAATCAATGTGTTGATAACTACACAAAAAACACTGTGATTTTGATGGGGCTGTATCCATAGATCAATTTGCAGATAATTGACATTTTAATGACAATGAGTCTTCCAATCTATGACTATAGTATATATTTCCATTTTCTTAGGTCTTTAGGTATTAGAAGTAGTCAAATCCACAGAAGCAGAGAATAGAATGATGGTTACAAGGGGCTGGGAGGAGGAGGAAATGGGGTATTGTTGCTCAATAGGTATAAAGTTTCAATTATGCAGAATCAGTTCTAGTGATCTGCTGCAAAGCATAGTGCCTTTTGTGCACGTCACAATTTTTAAAAGGATAGATCTCATGCTAGCAAATCTTACCACATTAATTAAAAGGACTCAATGGAACACAGGAAACTTTTAGAGGTGATAAATATGTTTATTACCTTGATTGTGGCTATGGTTTCATGGGTTTATGCATGTGTTCAAATTCATCAAATTGTTTACATTAAACGTGCAGTTTTTTAATATCAATTGTACTTCAGTAAAGCTAATAAAAATGTACATTTTCAAATATTAATTGCTGATATATATAAATACAATTAATTTCCGTATATAGACTTTTTACACTGTAACCTTCCACTGTGACTCTCAAACTGAGTATGTGTAAGATTTCAATGGATATATTTTAGATTTTGTTGGATTTTTTTTACTTCAATGGAGATGCTGTCTGCTAATAGAGACAGTTTCATTTCTTCTTTTACAATGTGTATGCATTTTGTTTCTTTTCCCTTATTGCATTTGTTATGATTTTAGGTATGATATTGAATAGGAGTGGTGAAAGCAGACGACTTTACTTTGTTCTCAATCTAGAGGGAAAGCAATCTTTCACCATTAGGTATGATATTAGCTTTAGGATTTTTATAGCTGCTCTTTATCAGGATATAGGAATTACTTTTTATTCCTGGTTTGCAACGATTTTTTAAAAATCATAAATGGGTATTGGATTTTGTCAAATACTTTTTCTGCATCAACTGATATGACTGTGTGATTTTGTTCTTTAGTATGTTATATTGGCTGAGTTTTGAATGTTGAAGCAGCCTCGTATTTCCAGGATAAACCTCACTTGGTCATGATGCATTATCCTTTTAATATATCATTGAATTGAATTTGCTAGTATTTTGGTGAGAACTTTTACATTTGTGTTCGTGAGAAATACTGGTCCATAGATTTTCTTTATTGTAATGACTGTCTAGTTTTGGTAATAAGGTTAGTACTGACGATAAAATGAGTTTGTAAGAATTTCTACCTCTTCTGTTTTCTGAAGAATTTATGTGATGGAATGAGCATTACTTCTCCTTTAAATGTTTGGGAGAATTCGCTAGTGAGACTATCTGGACTTGACATTTTATTTTGTGGAAGGTTTTAAATTATAAATTCAATTTAATAGAAATATGACTTTTTAGGTTGCCTGTTTCTTCTTAAGTGATTTCTCTAAGTTTGGATCTTTCAGAGAATTTGTTCATTTTATCTAAGCTGTCATAGAGTTGTCCATGTTATTTATTAATTATCCCTTTAATATCTATAGCATCTATAGTGATAGCCTACTTTTCATTCAATATATCAGTAATTTGTGTCTTCTCTCCATTGGTCTGGCCATCGGTTTGTCAATTTTATTGATTTTTATAAAGAAATAGCTTTTTGGCCAGATGTTGTGATGCATGCCTGCAATCCTGGCATTTTGGAAACTGAGGTGAGAGTATGGCTTAAGGCCAGGAGTTTGGGGCCAGCCTGGGCAACATAGTGATATGCCATCTGTACAAAAATGTTTTTAAAAAATTAGCTTGGCATGGTGACATGTATCTGCAGTCCTAGCTACTCAGGAAGCTGAGGCAGGAGAACTGTGTGAGCCCAGGAGTTCAAGGCTGCAGTGAGTCATGATCAAATCACTGTACTCCAGCCTGAGTGACAGAGTGAGAACCTGTCAGTAAAAAAGAAAAATAGAAAGAGTATTTTGTTTCACTGATTTTTTTCCCTAATAATTTTGTTTTCAGTTTCATTGATTTCTGCTCTTTAATATTTCCTTACTCTGGCATTCTGTTTGCTTTGGATTTACTTTGCTGTTACAGTTCTAGTTTCATAAGGTAGAAAGTTATATCACTGATTTCAGATTTCTCTTATTTTTTCCAACATAGGCATTACATATTGTTAAATTCTCCTCAAAGCACCAGGGGTAAGCCACTTCTGCTGCCCTGTCCTTAGCAGCCAACCATTGTATCACAATTTCCTTGACAGCAAAGTGAGCTAATCAGTATTGGGTCTGTAGCCTCCAAACACCATTATTTCAGTCCTTGGGGGTACTGTCATCACCTTTTAGTATAATGAGATTTTTGGACCTTTGAAGGCCCTTTAGTTGCTTACAACATAGGGCAGGATGCAAGAAACATCACTACGAGGTAGGCGGCTTAGAGGTGATATGTTTTTCTTCCTTTTAAGAGAGGTGACACTATCATCCCACATATATCGCACCAGCTAGGTTCTGGTAATCTATAAACTGATATTGCTCACCTACCCCTTCCCCTGCAAATACATGCAAAAACACAAGGCCTTTTTACTTTCTTGCTAGTGAGAGAGTGATAACGTGGAAATTCATCTTCAGTGCTCGGTGCTAACCTAGTCCTTATCCCTTAATGTCTGGCTGACTGTGGACTTGTGCTCCTGCCCTGACCCTGCAACACTCACATCCCTCCCTTCCCACACACCATCTCTTCCCTCCTTCCTTCCTCCCCACCATCCCAGAACATGCAGATACTCACATCATTTTACAACAGGTTCACTTTATTTTCATCACCATGGGCATATCCTGTGGGGTATAGAATGTATTCTAGACCCTGTTGGCTATTTCTCTGGGGTCAGATCTCTGGAGACCTCTCCAATAGATCTGAGGTCTCTGAACTTGCCCTGAAATTACTGGCTGTCCAGAGAGATGCTGGAGATTGTGGAGGTCTCCTGGCTAACTTGGTCCTGCTGTGGCTCATTTTGAGTGAATTTCTCGTTCAGCTGGTCACAGTGGCTGGATAGTGTTGGCCCACTCCCTTCCTCAGGTTTTCTTTTTGGGAGTGGCTTTTTTCCTGAAACTTTCTCGAAGGGTCCCTTTTCCCTTCCAGGTTGTGTGAGTGACCTGTAAGGACAACAGGATGATCACAGAAGGGCACTAGTTTTGGGAAATAGGATGGAGGAGGGGTGGGAACAGGGGCTTCATAGACAAAGGGTTCAGGCTGGGGTGGGGATTGTGCCATGTGATGACAGGGTAAGGTGTGTTGGGAGAGAGGAGTCAAGGAGAAGATGAAGAGGAGACTGGGTGGATCAGTTACCTTCAGAGGGCTTCTGGACCTTGGTTGAGATGGGCCTTCCTCTTCCTCCTCCTCCTCCTCCTCCTCCTCC
>PVKP010032132.1:0-26248 GCA_004027715.1 Plecturocebus donacophilus | reverse complement strand
TCTATGTCCCAGAAGGATGCCCGCCAAATGTCAGTCTGATCTCTCCTTTATGAGGTGATTGTTTGGATATATGGGGGTCAGGGAGCTGCTTGAGGATACAGTCTGTCCTTTATAGGAGCTCAAGTGCTGAGTTGTGAGCTCCGTTGTCCATTCAGAGCTGCTGGGCAGGTACGTTTAAGTCTGCTGCAGCAGAACTCATAAACCCCTTTTTTTTCCCCAGGTGTTCTGTCTCGGGGAGTTAGGGCTTTATTTATGAGTTTCCGGTGTGCTGCTGCCTTTTTTTTTTTCTTTTCAGGGCTGCCCTGCCCAGCAAGGAGGCAGCTCAGTCCCTGTCTGCCTGCAGAGGCTTTGCTGAGCTGCTGTGGGCTCCGCCCAGCTGCCGTGTGAACTTCCCTGCAGTCCTATTTACGTAGGTGTAATTAGATCTGCCTCGGCAATAGTGGCCTGCCTCCGTAATGGCGGGTTGCCTCGGCAACGGCAGGCTGCCTCCGCAATGGCGGACTACCTCTGTAGTGGTGGAGTGCCCGTAATGGCGGACGCCCCTCCCCCACAGAACTGGACCGTCCCGGGTTCAGCTGTTCCCGCTGCGAAAGTCTTAACCAAGAGCGTTTCCAATTGCTGTTTTAGCCGAGCCTGATCACCTGGCTCACTGTGTCAGAGCCTTTTTTTAGTTGAATGGTCGACTCCCAGGTGTTCCAGTCGCCTGTTGAAAAGACGCCGGGATCTGTTTGATTTCCCCTGCGGGGACACACTGCGCGGGCTGAAACAGCGGCGCTGCGATTCGTAGTGCTTTTTTGCCTGGGAATCTCCTGGGCTGGCTCCCTGATTCAGTCCCCTTTTTAATCTGCCTTCCCGTAGCTCCACTCGCCAGTTAAGAGGGCACACAGACCGGTGTATTCTGTGCGGAGAACCGCCGCGCCGGGGCGCAGGCAAAGCAGCCGCGCCAGCCCAAACAGCCGCACTGGCGACCCGTGGGGCTGCTCCGCCTGGGGATCTCCTGGTCTGGGGGTAATAAAAATCCGTCTGGAAATACGGCGTCCACTCACCCTCTGCACTTTCACTGGGAGCTGCAATCCCGAGCTGCTCCTATGTGGCCATCTTGGATCTCCCCCCCTGCAACCATTTTTAATTAAAGTAATTGTTGAAGGAATCCCACCAAGACCAAGGCCTTGAGAGCAGATTGGACCTATTGACTATATGCATATAAAAAAACAAGACATCTTTTAAAGCAAAGCTGGGCAAATTTTCTATGGAAAGGGTGCCACTGGCACTTGATCTTAACTTTCCAAAGTGCAGCAATATGTTCCAGAACAGCTCAAGTCCTAAAAGGTGAAGTTCAAGTTCTTTGGTGGCCCAGTTGTCAAGCCACTTAAATAGCAAATCCTGATGGCTTGAGGATTTCAGTTCTCCAGCCCAGAGCATATTAGCATTAAGAGGAGTACAAGTAATCAGGCATTCTACATGATGTCCAGGTGAAAACCATACAATCAGCAACAGTGTGGTCAAGTTTCAGCCATGAATATGAACTATACGAGACATATTGAAAAGATAACTCAGAGTGTAATTGCATTACAGTAACTCAGTGGGGTCTTAAATTTTCTTAATCTTTAAGAAAATTTATAATGGGCAGAAGATAATAAAAATAGTAATCATATTTGTTTTTAAAAAGTAGGCGTGAATGTTAGGAGACATAATAAGGACTGCTTATAGGATTCACAAGATGCCATTATACTTTTAAGAAGTTAAGAGCCTCACAATCCAGTGTGTGGGAAAAGTCACACTGCATTTATAGTAAGTTAAGTAAATTTAAAGTGCATACAACAATCTTGAAAATACGTAAGAAGGCAAAATGGAGAAAATATGGAACTTAAAAAACTTTAGTGGTGGATATTTCACAACAGTTACACCTTGAAAAGACTTATAAACCAACTTCTCAGAAGAGTTATTAAAAAGAAAAAGAGAGAGAGAGAAAGAACTCAAGCACTGGCCATATATTCTGTTAAACACACACACGCACACCCCAAATGACAAAAATCAGAAACAGAAGGGAAAAAAAAAAACACCCTGCCACTAAATTGAGTAATTTCCAGAATGCAGTATCCCTATGTTCTACAGTAGGTCAGGAAGATGGCTATAAACAGAATCCAGGAGGGTCTGGCTGGCTTCCTGACTCTTGACTCCAATAATTTCGAATAGCCAGTCCAGCTTGTCCTCAGCCTGGGGAATCTCTTCAATCACCCGCAGCTCCTCAGAATTTAGAATGTGGAGCATGTCATCAAAGATAGGCTGCAAGTCACAGGGGTCCAGGCGTACCTGCCGCAACACTGTGTCCTTCTTTCGTTTGGTAATAAAGGAACCGTTCCTGCTCAGCGCACAGGAGCCACCGGATGTAGAGACACAGCGGAGAAGTGGCTCCGATTTATCCACGAAGAAGCCCTTGTTCTTATCCAGAGGGGAAGGTTCCACAGTCAGGAGAGTGGAATTCTCAAGTTTTGCATTGGGGCTGGGGCTAAGCGGGCTGGGGCTCATCGGGAGAGCCAGTTTGTCAGTTTCCAGCTGGATGGTGTATTCCATCAGCCTACGAATCTTCTCCATGACATCGTTTCTCCGGTGCTGGTGCAGGGCGCTAATCAGTTGGGCGAGGCTGGCCTCGGGGCACCGGATGGTCCAGTGCTGCAGAGCTGCATAGGCCTGCTGGTGGTCAGCTGTGTACTCGTTGGAGAAAGCAGCAACCTCCCTCTCACTGGCATTGCAGAGAAATTGATAGATATCTTTCCACTGGCTTCCCACTTGGGCTGCTACAAGCGTCAGGATGTCGATACCATGGCCATTGCAGTAGTAGATCCACTTATTCCGGTTCTGGGTTTGAGTCATGGATTTCTTCAGCCCTGCCTTTTCCACCAAGGCACTGGAATCCTGCCGGGGCCCCTTTTTCAGAGTCTTTGAGCTTTTCCGGATACTGCACATTACAGTCACCACAAGCACCAGCAGCAGGAAAAGCATAATCATCCAGGGCAAATGCTGGTTGATGTCAAAATGCTTGTGTAGGTTCTGTTTAGGATGTCACTTCTTGGAGCCCTTGATGGGCGTGCTGGACTTCTCGCCACCAGTGGCCTCCATGGACGGCAGCAGCTTCAAAATGTGTCTGTGGTGGGGGCCTTGCTGGTGGTTGACTACGTGAAGGTTTGGGAGGGTCTTGTTCACGTCTTCCTTCCCCCTTGTTGAGCTTGTGTTGTCAGGAACTGTCCCTTCCTGGATGCTATCCGATACCTTTGGACTAACAGAGGCAGAAGAGTTGGATTCTGTTGAGTTCATGCCTTTGGGAACGTAAGTGGAGGAAGGGACTTCATGGGATTCCATGTGCTCAGAGCGTGAAAAGATGGCTGTGCCAGGGGAAGGTGAGGTGGAGCTGGAGAAAGGCGGGAGTGTGCCACAGAGGTTGTCTGCCTTGTTGGTCCCCGGCTTGATCACCACCAGGTTCTGACTTAGACAGTCTGTGTATGCTTTGCATTTCATCACACTAGAAGGCACATCTGAGAAGGTACCCCGAGCACACTGCTTACACCACACATCCTCAGTCTCTGTCCCTTTCTTCCGCACACCCCAACCCACGGGACACACCGTATGGGGGACACAGGTAGCGTTAGACTGGAACATGCCAGGTGGGCAAGTACATTCTCGGTCAGTCAAGGCAGAACAAGGTAATTTCTCAATCATTGGCCATGGGCATGGCTGACTACAGTCATGGCATTTCTCTATGCCATTCTCATGCCTGGTAAAGGTCCCCACATGGCAACGGCTGCAGATGCGCAGGCTTTTGTTGGTACAATGCTCAGAGACATAGGTTCCTGCTGGACACTTGTCACAGGTTAGCACCTGGCCGATGGCACGGTCAACATGGCGGTATGTTCCAATGAGATTTGAGGCCTGTTCTGGTTGAGCTGTGGTGGTGCTAAGGAATCCAAGCAGGAGAAGGAAGCCTGGGATCATCGTGGCTCTGGCTTGGCGGGCGAAGCGACTGCCGGAGGCAAGGGCGGTGCTGCTGCTCACAGAGGTCCCCACGGCTGAGCCGGGGACTCGCAAGGGCTCCCGGGACGCGCGGCCCCACGGGAGCTGGAATCGGCGGCTGCTTCTGCCCAGCGCCGCATCCACCGCCGCCTCCCGGGCCGGAAGCCCATCTACCTCCAACACCTCGTGTGCACTGCCGCAGCCAGGCCGGGGAGGGAGGCGGCGAGGGACGCTCTAGGGCCGCTCAGCATTTGCCCAGCGGCGCGGCCGCCCAGGCCGGGAAAAGCCGTCGCGACTGCAGCCCGCGCCTCCGGGTGCTCTCCTCAGGCAAAGGCTGAGGAGGACCAGGGAGGAGGGCTGGGCGCCCGAGAGCGACGGAACAACTTCCCATAGCGAAGCTTCCAGCCGCTGCCAACCACCCTCCTCCGCTGCCCAGACTGGCCGGCGAGAGACTGAGTCGGTGGCCACCGGGCGCGGGGACACACGTGGTGGCCAGAACTCCAGTTTTTAAAGAGAAAGTTGGAAGCTCAGTAAATAACTGACTAAAGAAAGGACAAGAAATATTTAAGAGAAAGTGAGATATATAAGAGATGGTAAGTAAAATCCTACATTTGCATGAAAGTAGTCACAAAGAAAATTTTTCATACACAAGCCCAATACATCCTGTTTCTCCCGCTAAATTTTTTAAAAATTGAAAAAACAACAAAAAAAGCAACTATATGAAGACCCTGGAAAGTAAACAAAAGCAGGCAGACTGGGAAGTGTCAGAGTGAGTAAATAATCCATACATAGGGAGTCATTCCCTTTTTTCTGCTTTTATCTGGTAGCTTTAACTCATAAGGGGAGCCCCATTTGCAGAACAGCCCATTAGCATCTCAGGAAGTTAAAACTCTAAGAAAACAATGTCTTTGAGGCCAGAGAACCAGTAAAAGAAAATCCTTCAGGCTGAAGAGAGCAGGAGAAATTTCATAAAGGAAAGAGTTGAAGCAGGGATCCTCTAATACTGTTTATAAACCTGCTAAAGGCCTGGGGTTATTTCAAAGTTGCACAATGTGATAGAAACCCAAACTGGCACAAGCAAAAGCTTTGTTTTCTGCACTGAATATTGACACCACTATCCACAAACTGTGAGACAGAACTTACAGTATGAACCTAACTGGATTGATGTCCTGCTGAAACAAATGTTCACCAGAGGATTTTTTTTTTAATTGACACATAGACTTTCTTTTTCTTTTTTGTGTATTGTTCAACGAGTTTTGACAAATGCGGAGAATCATGGAACCACCACCACAGCCAAGGTACTGGACAGTTAAATAACCTAACAAAACATTTTCCTGTGTTACTTTTTTACGGTCAAACTCTCCCTTAGCCCTTGTCAATTACTGATCTGTTCTCCATCACTATAGTTTGCCTTTCTAAAATATCAAATACAAAAGATCATACAGGATTTAGCCTTTTAATTCTGGTTTCTTTCCCTAAGTATAATGCAATAGAGAATTACCCAAAAAATGAACTACCTGGGAGTAAACCTTTTAAACATGTGTGCAGAATGTGTGTGTGTGCATATACATACACAAACATATATATGCACACACATTCACCCACATGTTCTATAACGTATACATATATAAATTTATATGTTGAAAACTACAAGAGACTTGAAAGAAATCTAAGATCTAAATTAAAGGATATCTTTATCAAGTCTATATATGAGGAGACTCAATACTTGGTGGCAAGATGTCAATTTTCCCAAATTGATCTTTAGATTCAATGCAATTGATCAAAATTCCAGCAAGGTTTTGTAGATACTATCAAGCCGATTTTGAAATGTACGTAGATAATTTCCATTTTGGGCCAAGATGAAGTAACAGAGAGGAGATTTACTCTCCTACATGAAACTACTAAATCAATGATCAAAGCATATGAAATAATAGTTTCCAAGGTTTGAGGCATCAGGCAACAAAAGACCATGATCCCTCAGAGAAAGAAAACAAGTAAGATGAGCCCTATAATGTCCCATATAATTTACATACAGAAAAGTTATTTATTTATAGTGTAGGGTTCTAGGAGTTTTAACAAATACAGCATAAAGCCTTCAGTATTTCCAAGCTGAAGTGCAGGGAGGGAAAACCCAGTAAAACCTTAATTACATAGCTATAGAAACTATAAAAATAAAACACAGAGAAAAAAACTTTAAAAAATGAACAGAGAATCAGTGTGCTGTAGGATTATTTCAATCTATATACACATAATTGAAACACCACAAGGAAAGGATAGAGAGGGAAAGGTAGAAAACAAACAAAAAAATGTATAGAGTAATATCAGGTGAATAGAAATAAAATAACAATAAAGCAAGACTCACAATTTTGACACCTAATTCAGAACAAAGAGCCTCAAAAAGAACAAGGATGATTTACAATGTAACTAAAATTCACAATGTTATGATAGTTATCTTTATTATTACTATTATTATTATTATTTGTACACACAATAGCAGCAACAATTTAATAAAACAGAAACTATAAGGGATACAAAAAATAATAGAAGAATTAATAGTAGAGGACTTTAATACACCTCATTCTGTTCAGTACAAATCAAATGGAAAATATAGTAACAATACAGAAGAATTAAATGGGATAATCAATGAAATATATTAAATATAACTTCAACTTAAAAACCACACTTATAGAAAATGTACTTCCTTTTCAAATAACCTTAAATCATTCACAAAAACTACCCATATTTTAGCCCCAAAGAAAATCTCAATGAATTTCTAAGAATAAATCTTATACAAACTGTATTCTTTGAGTATAATGAACTAAAACAAGAAATTAACAGTCTTCTCACCGCCAAAAAATGGTTTTTCCACCTAGAAAATTATGATAAAGCATAGTACTAAACAATCTTTTAGTCAACAGGGAAAGAGTAAAATGACATAATGTATTAAATTTAATAATAAAGAAAACATGAAATATTGAACCTTATGTTATACAGCTAACCAGATGCAGAAAGCAGAAACTGGATCCCTTCCTGTCACCTTACACTAAAATTAACTCCAGATGGATTAATGATTTAAACATAAAACCTAACACCATAAAAACACAAGAAAACATAGACAAAACCATCCAGGACATAGGCATGGGCAAGGACTTCATGACTAAAACACCAAAAGCAATAGCAAAAAAAGCCAAGATAGACAAATGGAATCTAATTAAAATTCAGAGCCTCTGTACAGCAAAAGAAACCATCTTTAGAGCCAACCGGCAACCAACAGAATGGGAAAAAAAATTTGCAGTCTACACATCTGACAAAGAGCTAATATCCAGAATCTACAAAGAACTAAAACAGATTTACAAGAGAAAAACAAACAACCGTATTCAAAAGTGGGTGAAGGATATAAACAGACACTTTTCAAAAGAAGACATATTTGAGGCCAACAAACATATGAAAAAATGCTCATCATCACTGATCATTACAGAAATGCAAATCAAAACCACATCGAGATACTATCTCACACCAGTTAGAATGGCAAACATTAAAAAATCTGGAGACAACACATGCTGGAGAGGATGTGGAGAAATAGGAACACTCTTACACAGTTGGTGGGAATGCAAATTAGTTCAACCATTGTGGAAGACAGTGTGGCAATTTCTCAAGGATCTAAAAATAGAAATTCCATTTGACCGAGCAATCCCATTACTGGGTATATACCCAAAGAACTATAAATCATCCTACTATAAAGACACATGCACACGTATATTCATTGCAGCACTGCTTACAATAGCAAAGACCTGGAACGAACCCAAATGCCCATCAATGATAGACTGGGCAGACAAAATGTGGCACATATACAACATGGAATACTAAGCAGCCATAAAAAAACGATGAGTTCATGTCCTTCGTAGGGACTTTGATGAATCTGTAAACCATCATTCTCAGCAAACTGACACAAGAACAGAAAACCAAACACCACATGTTCTCACCCATAGGCGGGTGTGGAACCATGAGAACATGTGGACTCAGTGAAAGGAGCAGTCCACACTGGGGGCAGTTGGGGTGCTAGGGGAGGGGCAGAGGGAGGTGGGAAGGGTGGGAAGGGTGGGGAGGGATAACATGGGGAGAAATGCTTGATACAGTATGCACCTATGCAACAACCCTGCATGACCTGCACATGTACACCAGAACCTAAAGTAAAATAAAAAAAAAAGAAGAAAATAAAAACCTATATAAAAAGACCAACATCAATAAAAATTAAAAATAAATTAATTAAACACATTTCAAAAATCTAGAAAAGAGAGGCAAGATGACTGACTAGACACAATCAGGAGGAACATTTGGAAGAACAACAGGAAGATTGGCACACTCTAAGCAGATCTTTGGAGGGAAGGCATTGAGAGTGGATGAAAAAAAAAAAAACAGATAGTGGGCTCAGGGAGGAAGAAGCTAGAAACCCTGCACAGGGTTACCACACACCAGGACTCATTCCTGGCCCTCACTGACTCCTGGGGAAGGGGTGAGTTGAGCAGGCAAACAATGACAGATTCTTCCCACGGGTATCAGGAATCTTGACAGCTGGAAATCCCACAATCCGCACAGACATTTGAGCTCCCAGGGAGATTTGCTTAGGGAGGTGGTAGGAGCAGAACTCCAATTGATGGGGTCTTGGTGTGGGAGCATATGTAGTGGAGCACAGTTAGGGATGCCCATCCCCCAAAGCTCATCTTGCTCCCCTCAGAGACTTTAGCCTCAGGGTGACTGTAGGAATGAAACAGAGCAGGAAAATCTTGTACATGAGATGAGGGATGTCCAACCTGTGCACAACCCTGCCTGCTGGCCTCTCCTAGGCCTCAGCCTAAACATGGTTGTTTGCAGTGCAGGCTTGGATACCCAGCCTGGGTGCCTCCTGAAGGCCTGCATTATAGCTCCTGTGCTGACAGAGTGTGCCTGACTGTTGGAGAGCTTCAGCCCCATAGCCATCAGTGACTCACCCCCATGCTAACACTGCTACTGGTATAAATCTGCACATGGGACTAAGGGGTCCTTCACCCCACCCTGAACCACCACTGCCTCCAGCATGAATGATTGCATGGAGAGGACCAGCCCTGAACCCAACAGCTCCGTACACCAAGCTGACACCATCACCAGGGTGAACACATTCACATATGCTAAGGCCCCACCCCATCATGTGCAGAACCACCACTGCCATCACTGTGAATGCCCACATGGAGGCCAGCACAATCATGCCCACCAGCACAGTTGACAAGCATGCACCCCACCACAGCCCAAGAGTCCTAAGCTAAGCCTTGGTTCCCTAAAATCTTCCAGAAATGAAGCCAGTTGAACAAATACAACTTATACCACAATCAAAACACCCAAGGACACCAAACAGGATTAAAAAAAAAATCCAAAGGACAGCAACTTCAAAAACTAAAGAAACATTAGCCCACAAAAATTAGAAAGAACTAGTGTGAGAACACTGGCAACTCAAGAAGCCAGAGTGTCTTTTTAAATCCAAACAACTGCATTAGTAATCCAAAAATGGTTTTTCTTAACCAGGCTGAAATGACACAAACAGTAGTAGGAATATAAATAAAAACAAAGATTATCAAGATTCAGGATAAAGTCAAAACCCAAACCAATAATTCTAAGGAACAAAGTAAAATAATATAGGGGATAAAAGACAAAATGGCCACATTAGGAAAGAACCAGAGGAATCCCATAGAGCTTAAAAACTCACTTTAAGAATTATAGAATACAATCACAAGTATTAATAGCAGAATCAGCAAATGTGAGGAAAGTATCTCAGAGTTCAAAGACTGGCTTCCTAAAATAACTTAGACCAACATAAAAAATAAAGAAGAATGAATAAAACTTCTGAGAAATATGAGATTGTATAATGCGACCAACTCTATGACTCATTGGTGTCCCTGAAAGAGGGGGAGAGAAAGCAAGCAACTTGCAAAACATATTTCAGGATATCATTCATGAAAACTTCTCCAACCTCATTAGAGAGGTCAACACTTAAATTCAGAAAATGCAGAGAATCCCTGTGAAATATTAAACAAGAAGACTATCCCCAAGACACATAGTAAACAGATTCCCCAAGGCCAAAATAAAAGAAAAAGTGTTAAAGGCAGATAGAGAGAAGGGGAAGGTCTACTACAAATGAAACTTCTAAGGCTAACAGAAGACCTCTCAGTAGAATAACTATAAGCCAGAAGAGATTAGGATCCTATATTCCACATTCTTAAAGAAAACAACTTTCAACCAAAAATCCTATGACCAGCCAAACTAGGCTTTATAAGTGAAGGAGAAATAAAATCCTTTTTTAGACAAATAAATGTTAAGGGAATTAGTTATCACCAGAAATGCCTTACAGGAGGTCCTGACAGAAGTGCTAAATATGGTGGGGGGAAAGACGTTAGTTAAATATACAAAATACACTTAGTATACAAAAGTATACAAAAATATACTTAAGCACATAGTCCATTGAAACTATAAGGCAAACACACAAACAAGTTTGCATAATAACCAGCTAAAAATTGGCTGGCAGGATCAAATTCACATATATCTATACTAATTTTGAATGTAAATGAGCTAAATGTCCCAAGTGAAAGGCACAGAGTAGCAAGTTGGATAAAGAAGCAAGACTCAACAATACAGTATAAAATATAACAAGAATATGGAAAACAGAAAAAGCAGGGGTTGCTATTCTAATTTCAAACAAAACAGACTTTAAATCAGAAAGATCAAAACATACAAAGAAAGACATTACATAACAAGAAGACTTAACTATCCTAAATATATGCACATCAAACACAAGAGCACTCAGATTCAAAAAGCTTATACACTTCTGGTGGGAATGGAAATTAGTTCAGCTACTGTGGAAAGCAGTTTCGTGATTTCTCAAAGAACTTATAATAATTATTAAACCCTACAATTCTATTATTGGGTACATGCCCAAAGGAATATAAATTGCCCTACCATAAAGACCCATGTACACTTATGTTCATTGCAGAACTATTTGCAATAGCAAAGACGTGGAATCCACTGAAATGTCCACCAGTGGTAGACTGGAAGAAGAAAATGTGGTACATATACTTTATGGAATACCATGCAGCCAAAAAAAAAAAAAAAAGAAACCATTTCTGTTAGAGCAACATGGATGGAGCTAAAAGTCCATTATCCTAAGTGAACTAATGCAGGAACGGAAAACAAAATATTGTACGTTCTCGCTTACAAGAGGGAGCTTAACATTCAGTGCATATTTACATAAAGAAGGCAAAAACAGACACAGAAGCCTACTTGAGGGTAGAGGGTGAGAGGAGAGATAATTGCAAAACTACTTATCAGGTACTATGCTGATTATCTTGGTGATGCAATAATTTGTACATCAAACCCCTGGAACACACAATTTACCTATGCAACAAACATGTACATGTACCCCTAAATCTGAAATTTAAAAATTTAAAAATTTTAAAAATATTAACCAGTTAATCAGACAGTTAACTGAATCAGATATGAGATAGAGAAAGCTCAAATTAGATATTACAAAGTGGATATAAACATTAAAATAAAGGAACTGTTTTCAAATCATGTAACTACTTTGAACACTTTCAGTAAAGTAAGTTTGACAATTGAGATAAATCTGGGGTCAAGACCAGCTTGCGGAGCCTTAGGGTTGTGGTAACCCAGAACCTTGGGAGCATGGCCTCTACTGAGCAGAGCCTAGCAAGCAGGACTACAACTCTGGTGGGTCTGGAAGGCAAAACAATGAACCAAGGAGGAATATTCTCAGCCTTAAGATCTAGTAGAATTTACATTGTTAAATTTTGGTCTTGCTTGGAACCCATCATGCCTTTCTTTCTTCCCATATCTCCCTTTGAAATAGGAATATCTATCTCATGCCTGTCTCACCACTTATTTTGAAAGTACTTAAATTGTCTAGCTTTTCAGGCTCACAGCTGGAGGAAAATTTTGCATCAGAATTACTTGTACCTCAAATTTTACCCATAACTGATTTAGGTGATATTTAGATGAGACTTTGGATTTAAGAGCTGATACAGGTATGAGTTAAGACTTCTGGGGTTGTTAGGATGAAATGAATGCATTTTGCATGTGAGAAAGACATAAATATAAATTTGGGGAGAACTAGGGGTAGAATGCTATGGGCTAAATTGTGTTCCCCCAAAATTTCTATTCAAAGCCCAAATCCCAAATATAATGGTATTTAGAGATGGGATCTTTGGGAAGTAATTAGAGTAACATGGGATCAAAAACGATAGAGCCCTCATAATAAAATTAGCAGCAGCTTTATAAGAAGAGGAAAGGAGAGATCTCTCTCTACACCAAATGGGAACACAGAGAGAAGGCAGTTACTGCAGATCACGAAGATGGCCCTCACTGGTAACTGAATCAGCTGTGACTTTGATTTTGGACTTCTCCATCTCCAGAACTGTGAGAAACACATGTCTGTTGTTTGAGCCACTCAGTCGATGGTATTTTGTTATAGCTGCCCAAGCTGACCAATACAGATAGAAAGAAAGAAAATAATAATAATTCAATTACTTGAAAATTATTAATTTAATGCACTCTCAATATAATGCCATAAGTTTTTTTTCTTTTTCCTGAAGCTAGAAAAGGTAATTACAAAGTTCACAGGAAAAAGAAAAATTGAAACACAGCTAGGGAAACCCTGAGACAAAAGAGCAAGAAGAAGCTGTTAGTGCTAGATTTTAACACTCATCATAAAGCCTCTGTAACTAAAGCAGTATGGTATTGGAGCATGAATAAACACACAGACTAATGGAAAATAGTAGAAAATTTGATTACAATATGCAAATATGATACATGATAAAGTAAGGTCTTAGTTTGGGTTTCCCCAAAAGGAGCCCCTGAAATAGGGATTTAGAGTTCAAGTAAGTTTGACAATTGAGATAAATCTGGGTTCAAACCAGCTTGTGGAGCCTTAGGGTTGTGCTAACCCAGAACCTTGGGAGCATGGTAGTAAGCAGGACTACAACATAGTAATCCTAGCAAATACCAATAATGGAGTGAGAAAGTGAAACACCAAAAAAATAAAAAGTAGTCAATAAAGGGTTTATCATCAAGTAAGTTACCTCTGTGTGTATTTAGAGCTTACTTCTGCTAGAAATTCTGGGCAGAACACATGCCTCAGGGTTATCCCTCCTAAGGCTTATTTTGTAACCAACTTTTATTAGTCATTAGTTGCAGGCTGCTTTTGTGGTGGATTAGTCTCCAAGTACTTATAGCCCACCATGTGTGGGCAAAATGTGTTCTGGTAGAAAGAGGAAACACCTCAGGTAAAGAAAGGAAGTTGATGGTAATCGGAAGTTTTGTAGATATGTACTGAAGTGATAAGGGTAAAGGGGTACAGACAGGCCATCTACACCTTTCTGTTCAGGCTGCAGTTGAAATCAGTAAAGAAAATATAAACCTCTTAATAATTGGCATAGGAATAACTAAAAAGCCACTTGGGGAAAAGAAAGTATTGTATCTATTTCTCAAACTATACAATAAGGCAAATTTACATAGATAAAATGATTTCAGTGTGAAAAATGAAAACATACATATACTAAAAAAATATATGGATAAATTACATTACAACTTAGGAACAGGAAAAACTTTCCTAACTATGACTTGAAATCTAAAAGCAATAAGAGAAAAGATAGATAAATTTTATTATATTTTTTAATTTGCATGACAGAAGGTGCTCCATAAGCAAAGAAAAATATCATGCCAAAATTAGAAAAACAATTTCCAACAAAAGGTTAATATTTCTAACATATAAAAGTGATTTTAACAACGAGAAAATTAACCACCTTTTATAAATGCACTAGAGAAGTGAACAATGCAGTCACAGAAAAGGAAATTCACACAGCTCTTATTTATGTCACTCCTGGTGACTGAGAATTGAGATTCACAACATTGAAGAAAACAGATACAGATGTCAGATCAAAAAGGTTAATTTAAAACTTGTGGCATGGGATTTGAATTTTAGTGTCAGTGTGAACTCATAAACTATTTTATCTTTTAAACAAGTTTCTTTGTCCACTGAAAATACCTAAAAGTAATGACCATCCCAGAAACAAAGAGCACTCCTAGTACTCTGACTGTGATCTTGAAAAACCCATTTGTTCTAAAATGAAACAGTGTTACTTGCTGAAATTCAAGGTTTGGGTCAGAAAATGTACAAGATGAGCCTGGAACATCTTGTCATATCAGAAATAAAAAAGCTATTATTGGACTAGTGGGGGCCATGTCAAAAAACTCAGGAGCCAACTTGAACAGACTACTAGAGGTCAAAAAGGAACAATTTGAGCACCCATAAGGATAATAACTGTCATGGACTAAAACATATTAATCATTCTAATAATAATGAAGGTTTAAGCAAATGAATTGTTTATGACTGAAAGCTGCTAGTGAACAATACCATTTTGAAACTTGGTAAAGGGAAAACTCAACACTTACCTCGCCTCTCCTGAATGTAATATGTATCTTATGGTAACCAAACAGTCGATCAGGTGAAGTTTCCCTTTATAGAAGTAGTCCAGATAATAAATTAAGAAGGAATGTTACAATTAGGCTATCACCATTTTGCAACTCCAATTAATTAATGCATTTACACATTTTACATCAACTGCTACAAACATCTCAAAAAGTAACAACCACACATATAATAGGCAACACCACCCAATGAAGTATTCCTACCCCTCCTAAAAAAAAGTCATACCTGAACCTGATCAAGCCTTTGGACCCAACTAGCTATTCATGGGAAATGAAGGGGACAGTGAAATGTAAATGTTAACTCTGAGATGCAATAATCAAAACTCAGACATTAGAAAATTTTATAACACAAATTACCTAGTTTCTTCAACAAATACATTACAAAAGGAAAAACTGGGAAAGAAACTTACAAATTAAAACAGACATGAGTTTATCAACCAAACCTAACGTCAGGACCTTATTTGGATCTTGATTCAAACAAACAGCTGCTAAAAGAATATTATGATAGTTATGAGATAACTGGAAATTCAACATTGGATATTTGGTAATTTTAAGGAGTGATGAATTTTTAAGTGTGATAGTCATATGACATTTTGGCTTATTTAACATAATTTCAACAAATATTTTAAATATAGTTCTTATATTTTAGAAATAAATAATTATTTACATGTGATATGTTGTTCTGAGATTTGCTTCAAAACAATCAGGGGTGGACATGGAGATGGGAAATAGATGAAACTACACTTCATAGTACATGAAATCAATCACTCTTTCATTGGCTACCATGGATCCTTTTCCTCTTTATCTTTCTTCTGAGGCTATCCTGATCAAAATCTAATCTAGAAAAAAATACTTAGGATTAATTCAACTATTCCTATTCCTTAGTCTTGCCTCCACGGCCACTGAAGAAACTTATATAAGCATTAAAATCAGTGCTACCACAAACTCCTGTTTCTCACAGTCCCTGAAACAGAACTATGCTTTTATATTTATCCATTAAGCATTAAGCACTCTCTCCCACTTTTTTGGAATTCTTTTCTAATGACTTGAAACCATTCTTCACTAGTTTATTCAGTTTCATTTAATTCCTGTTTTTCTGCATCTTGGATTTGTACTCTCATGAACCCGTCTGCTTCACAACTAAAGAGTTCTGAAAATCTTGATTCAACCCACTGATATAGTTTTAAAGTTGTTGACAGGATGTCATCAGAAGTACCCAAGAATATTCTTTGAAGTATCAACACTTTGAAGTCGCTGGCACAGTCCTTAGGGCTCTGAGACACTACTTAGTCAAAGACAAGTATTCCAAACTGTAGCTGATTGCAGAATGTTCAGGAACGCATCAGAGTAAAACAATAATTATCTGTAAGTAACAGTGGCTTAAAGCTGCTTTGGCTAATTTATTATTGACAATTTTCAAGAGTGAAAGATCTGATGAAAAATTATAATGAATAATCTAACTGACGAGGAAATATAATTGTTTCCTTGGAGTGCAAAATGAGATAATAAAGTCAATCTGAAACGTTTTAAACAAAATGTCCACAAAGATAATGCTTAAGTCTATTTTCAAAGAATATAATGAAACATCTGATTTATAAAAATGGATAAACATTTTTTGCAGAGAAAATACTGAGACATAACATATTATAATCCTGATATATATCATAAAATATAAAACATAATATGAATATACCAATAATATATATATAAAACATCAAGTAAAGAGAAACAGTAAAGCATCAAATAGAGAGTAGAACCTAAATATCTGTATTATAATAAAATTCAATAGGTAAGTGATGTGAATCCCCCAGTTGAGAACCACTGGCCTAGAAGATTCTAGGTTCTCATTAAAGAAGTAAGATAGTGACAAAATAAACATTTTAAATAATAGTTTATACTGTTGCCTAACATCAGATAAAGCACTTTCGTGAGTCATAAATATAAGAAAACTCAACATAACTTTTAAGTACTATTTCAATGATTTCACTGAGATTAAAATCTATTGTGAAAAGTGGAAGTATTTACAAATCTCCAGAGACTTCCAATTAAGCACACAATTTCCATAATATTTTATTAATAATATTTTGTTCATACAAATTAAACCTAGGAAAAGCTAAACTTTTTTTGATTTGATAAGTATTCCCATACAATTCATTAACAGTAATTTACTAAATAAATTTTATTATTTCTAGCCCTCCACTTTTTACAAGTTGAAAGAAACAGATCCTTTGTGAGTTTACCTTCTTGAAAATGTTAAAGATAGTTTTAGATGTAAAACATATCCCCACATTTTATTTTAGTTTATTTTATATTTAAGAATTCAGTTTTTTGAAGGCAAAAATCAAAAGTGTTCATGAAATTTGAACACTTAAGATAAATCATGGATGTTTGAGAAATAATGCTTGTCTCCCTATTTGAAAGTGACAGTATCAATTTTAAAAACAAGAACAGACATGACTATAAGGAACCTTAGCACTTCCTTTATGAGAAAATAAGCAAAGATGTTATAAAGTCAACATAAAGCATGCCATGGAGCACTATTCAGCCATAAAAAAGAATGAGATTCTGTCATTTGCAACAACATGAATAGAACTGGAGATCATTATGTTAAGTGAAATAATTCAGACCCAGAAAGATAAACATTGTATTTCTCACTTATTTGTGGTATCTAAAAATCAAAACAATTACGCTCATAAACATAGTACAAGCACACTTATCAGAGGCTGGGAAGGGTACTGGGAAGCTGTCGGACAGTGGGGATGGTTAATGGGTACAAAAAAAAATAGAAATGATAAATAAGACCTACTATCTGATAGCACAACAGGGTGACTATAGTCAATAATAACTTTTTCAAAAAAATATTATTATTATTAAGCTTTAAGTTCTGAGATACATAAGCAGAACATGCAGTTTTGTTACATAAGTATATATGTGCCATAATGGTTTGCTGCACCCATCAACCTGTCATCTACATTAGGTATTTCTCCTAATGCTAGCCCTCCCCTAGTCCCTGAACACCTGACAGGCCCCAGTGTGTGATGCTCCCCTTCTTGTGTACATGTGTTCAACTCCCACTTAAGAGTGAGAACATGCGGTATTTGGTTTTCTGTTCTAGTGTTTGCTTGCAGAGAATGATGGTTTTTGGCTTCATCCATGTCCCTGCAAAGGACATGAACTCATCCTTTTTTATGTCTGCATAGTATTCCATGGTGTATATGTGCCACATTTTCTTTATACAGTCTATTATTGATGAGGATTTGGATTGGTTCCAACTCTTTGCTGTTGTGAGCAGTGCTGCAATAAACATACATGTGTATGTGTCTTTATAGTAGAATGATTTATACTCCTTTGGGTATATACCCAGTAATGGGATTGCTGGGTCAAATGGTATTTCTGGTTCTAGAGCCTTGAGAAGTCGCCACGCTTTCTTCCACAAGGCTTGAACTAATTTACACTTCCTCCAAGAATGTAAAAGCGTTTCTATTTCTCCACATCCTCTCCAGCATATGTTGTTTCCTGACTTTTTAATGATTGCCATTCTAGCTGGTGTGAGATGGTATCACATTGTGGTTTTGATTTGCATTTCTCTAATTATAAGTGATGATGAGTTTTTTTTCATATGCTTATTAGCCACATAAATGTCTTCTTTTGAGAAGTGTCTATTCATATTCTTTGCCCTCTTTTTGATGAGGTTTGTTTTTGCCTCATCAATTTGTTTAAGTTCTTCGTAGATTCTGGATATTAGATCTTTGACAGATTGGTAGATTGCAAAAATTTTCTTCCATTCTGTAAGTTGCATCTTCACTCTAATGATAGTTTCTTTTGCTGTGAAGAACCTCTTTAGTACAATTAGGTCCTATTTGTCAATTTTGGTTTTTGTTGCCATTGTTTTTGGCATTTGAGTCATAAAGCCTTTGCTCATGCCTATGTCCTGAATAGTATTGCCTAGGTTTTCTTCTAGAGTTTTTAATGGTTTTAAGTATTAGGTTTTTGTCTTTAATCCATCTTGAGTTTATTTTTGTATAAGGTGTAAGGAAGGGATCCAGTTTCAGCTTTCTTCATATGGCTAGACAGTTTTCCCA
Organism: Plecturocebus donacophilus; assembly: GCA_004027715.1. Classification (NCBI taxonomy): domain Eukaryota; kingdom Metazoa; phylum Chordata; class Mammalia; order Primates; family Pitheciidae; genus Plecturocebus; species Plecturocebus donacophilus. The sequence goes on along the minus strand of PVKP010032132.1, from coordinate 7,631 downwards.
ACACCATTTATTAAATAGGGAATTTTGTCCATTGCTTGTTTTTGTCAGGTTTCCCAAAGATCAGATGGTTGTAGATGTGTGGTGTTATTTCTGAGGCCTCTGTTCTGTTCCATTGTTCTATATATCTGTTTTGCTATCAGTACCATGCTGTTTTGCTGTTTTGGCTACTGTAGCCTTGAGGTTTGGTTTGATGTCAGGTAGTATGATGCCTCCAGCTTTTTTTTTTTTTTCTTAGAATTATCTTGGCTATTCAGGCTCTTTTCTGGTTCCATATGAAATTTAAAGTATTTTTTTCTAATTCTGTGAAGAAAGTCAATGGTAATTTGATAGGAATAGCATTGAATCTATAAATTACTTTGGGCAGTATTGCCATTTTCACGATATTGATTCTTTCTAACCATGAGCAGGTTTTGGTATCTGGAAGATGCTAGCCTCATAAAATGAGTTAGGGAGGTGTCCCTCTTCTTCTATTGTTTGGAATAATTTCAGAAGAAATTGTACCAGCTCCTTTTCCTACCTCTGGTAGAATTCGGCTGTGAATTCATCTGGTCCTGGGCTTTCTTTAGTTGATAGGCTATTAATTACTGTCTCAATTTCAGAATTTGTTATTGGTCTATTGAGGGATTCGACATTTTCCTGATTTAGTCTTGGGAGGGTGTATGTTTCCAGGAATTTATCCATTTCCTCTAGATTTGCTAGTTTATTTATATAGAGGTGTTTATGGTATTCTCTGATGGTTGTTTGTATTTCTGTGGGATCAATGGTGATATCCCCTTTATTATTTTTTACTGACTATTTGATTCTTCTCTTTTTTCTTTTTTATTTGTCTGTCTAGTGGTCTCTGTATTTTACTGGTTTTCAAAAAACCAGCTCCTGGATTCATTAATTTTTCAAAGGGTCTTTCCTGTGTCTGTCTCCTTCAGTTCTGCTCTGATCTTAGTTATTTCTTGTCTTCTGCTAGCTTTTAAATTTGGTTGCTCTTGCTTCTATAGTTCTTTCAATTGCAATGTGAGGTGTCAATTTTATATCTTTTCTGCTTTCTCTTGCAGGCATTTGGTGCTATAAATTTTCCTCTAAACACTGCTTTAGCTGTGTCCCAGAGATTCTGGTACATTGTGTCTTTGCTCTCATTTATTTCAAATAACTTATTTATTTCTGCTTTACTTTTGTTATTTACCCAGTAGTAACTCAGGGGCAGGTTGTTCAGTTTCCATGCAGTTGTGCAGTTTTGAATGAATTTCTTAACTCTGACTTCTAATTTGATTGTACTGTGGTCTGAGAGACTTATTTTTATTATTCCTAGGTTTCTTTTTTTTTGCATTTACTGAGGAGTGTTTTACTTCCAATTCCAATATGTGGTCAGTTTTAGAATAAGTGAAATGTAGTGCTAAGAAGAATATACATTCTGTTGATTTGGGATGGAGAGTACTGTAGATGTTTATTAGGTCATCTTAATCCAGAGCTGAGTTCAAGTCCTGAATATCCTGGTTAATTTTCTGGCTTATTGAACTGTCTAATATTGACAGTGTGGTGTTAAAAACTCTCATTATTATTGTGTGAAAGTCTAAGTCTTGTTGTACTCTAAGTATTTGCTTTATGAATCTGAGTGCTCCTCTGTTGGGTACATATATATTAAGTATAGTTAGCTCTTTTTGTTGCATTGATCCCTTCACCATTATGTAATGCCCTTCTTTATCTTTTTTAATTTTGTTGGTTTAAAGTATGTTTTATTGGAGACTAGAATTGCAACCCCTGCTTTTTTTTTTTTCTTTCCATTTGCTTGGTAAATATTTCTCCATCTCTTTATTTTATTCCTGTATGTGTCTTTGCGTGTGAGATGGGTCTCCTGAATACAGTACACTGATGATTTTTGACTCTTTATTCAATTTGCTAGTCTGTGTCTTTTAATTGGGACATTTAGCCTGTTCACATTTAAGGTTAATATTGTTATGTGTGAATTTAATCCTACATTACGATGCTAGATGGTTATTTTGTTCATTAGTTGATGCAGTTTCTTCATAGTGTTAATTGTCTTTACAATTTGGTATGTTTGTGCAGTGGCTGGTACTGGTTTAGTGTTGTTTTTTTTTTATGAGCTCTGGTAAGGCAGGCCTAGTGGTGACAAAATCTCTCAGCATTTGCTTGTCTGTAAAGGAGTTTATTTATCCTTCACTTATGAAGATTAGTTTGGCTGGATATGAAATTCTGGGTTGAAAATTCTTCTCTTTAAGAATGTTGAATATTGGCCCCCATTCTCTTCTGGCTTATAGGGTTTCTGCAAAACGATCCACTGTTAGTCTCATGGGCCTTTCTTTGTGAGTCTGGCTGCCCTTAACATTTTTTTCTTCATTTTAACCTAGATGAATCTGACAGTTATGTGTCTTGAGGTTGCTCTTCTCGAGGAGTGGTGCTCTCTGTACTTCCTGAGTTTGAATGTTGGCCTGTCTTGCTAGGTCAGGGAAGTTCTCCTGGGGAATATCCTGAAGTGTGTTTTCCAACTTGGTTCCATTCTCCTCATCGCTTTCAGGTACACCAACCAAGCATAGGTTTTGTCTTCTCACATAATCCCATACTTCTTGGAGGCTTTGTTTGTTTCTTTTCATTCTTTTTTCTCTACTCTTGTTTTTATGCTTTATTTAATTAAGTTGATCTTCAATCACTGATATCCTTTCTTCTGCTTGATTGATTTGGCTATTGATATTTGTGAATGCTTCATGAAGTTCTCGTGCTGTGTTTTTCAACTCCATCAGGTCATTTATGTTCTTTTCCACACTGAATTTTCTAGTTGGCAATTCCTCTGACTTTTTTTTTCAAGGTTGTCACCTTTCTTGCATTAGAATAGAACATGTTCCTTTAGCTTGGAGGAGTTTGTTATTACCCACCTTCTGAAGCCTACTTTTGTCAATTCGTTAAACTCATTCTCTGTTGAGTCTGTTTCCTTGCTGGCAAGGAGTTGTGCTCCTTTGAAGGAAAAGAGATGTTCTAGTTTTTTAAATTTTCAGCCTTTTTGCACTGCCTTTTTTCTCATCTTCATGGATTTATCTACCTATGGTCTTTGACGTTGATGAGCTTCAGATAGAGTTTCTGTGTGGACATCTTTTCGGTTGATATTGATGCTATTCCTTTCTGTTTGTTAGTTTTCCTTTTAACAGGACCCTCTGCTGCAAGTCTGCTGGAGTTTCCTGGAGGTCCACTCCAGACCCTGTTTGCCTGTTTCACCAGCAGAGGCTGCAGAACAGCAAAGATTGCTGCCTGTTCTTTCCTCTGAAAACTTCATCCCAGAGGGGCACCCACCAAATGCCAGCCAGAGCTCTCCTGTATGAAGTGTCTATTGACCCCCTGATGGGAGGTGTCTCCCAGTTAGGAGGTATAGGGGTCAGTGACTCACTTGAGGAGGCAATCTGTCCCTTAGCAGAGCTCAAGCACTGTGCTGGGAAATCCACTGCTCTCTTCAAAGCCGGTAGGCAGGAACATTTATGTCTGCTGAAGCTGTGCTCACAACTGCCCCTTTTCCCAGGTGCTCTGTCTCAAAGAGATGGGAATTTAATCTACAAGCCTTTGACTGGGGCTGCTGTCTCTTTCTTTCAGAGATGCTCTGCCCATGGATGAGGAATCTAGAGAGGCAGTCTGGCTACAGCAGCTTTGCCAAGCTGCAGTGGGCTTAGCCTAGTTCAAACTTCCTGGCAGCTTTGTTTACACTGTGAGGGGAAACTGCCTACTCAAGCCTTAGTAATGGCAGATGTCACTTCCTCCACCAAACTAGAGCATCCCAGGTTGACTTCAGACAGCCATGCAGGCACTGAGAATTTCAAGCCAGTGGATCTTAGCTTGCTGGGCTCTGTAGGGGTGGGATCCACTGGGCTAGATCACTTGGCTTCCTGGCTTCAGTCCTCTTTCCAGGGAAGCGAATTGTTTTGTCTTGCTGGCTCTCCAGGGACCCCTGGGGTATTAAAGACAACTCCTGCCTCTAGCTCAGTATCTGCCCAAATCGCTGCCCAGTTTTTGTGCTTGAAACCCAGAGCTCTGGTGGCATAGGCACCAGAGGGAATCTCCTCATCTGCTGGTTGCAAAGACCATGGGAAAAGCATAGTATATGGGCCAGAGTGCAGTTTCTCACAGCACAGTCCCTCAAGGCTTCCCTTGGCTAAGGGAGGGAGTTCCCTGACCCTTTGCATTTCCCTGGTGAGGTAACACTCCACCCTGCTTCATCTTGCCCTCCGTGGGCTGCACCCACTGTCTAACCAGTCCCAATAAGATGAGCCGGATACCTCAGTTGGAAATGTAGAAGTCACCCACCTTCTGTGTTGATCTAGTTGGGAGCTGCAGACTGGAGCTGTTTGTATTCGGCCATCTCAAAAAAGATTTTAAATTAAAAATATTCAATGCTTCACGGAGTTGCATGTCATCATTGCACAGGGACCATACTAATTCTCTCTGTAGCATTCCAACCTTAGTATATGGGCTGCTGAAGCAAGCACAATATAGTCAATAATAACATAATTGTACATTTTAAAATAAAGAGTGTAAATGGATTGTTTGTAACACAAAGAATAAATGCTTGAAGAAATGAATATCCCCCAAAATTATATAGTTAAAACACATGACCTCATATTGTACACTTAAAAACAGTTAAAATAAAATGGTATGTCTTATAAAAATTTATAAAATCAACATAAAGCACAGAGAATTATTTTAGTAAGACACAAAATCTTTGCTATCTAGGTTACAGGCAATAAATAGTAAACCAAGTAAATGAGCCCATCAAAATTGAGAAAACTTTGCTGAAATATTAAAACACTTAATAGCTTTTCAGACTCAGGAATTATAAAACAAGTCAAACAAAAATTGCCTTCCAAGTTTGCACTTGCACTGTGCTCTTTCATTTTCTGGAACAGACACTGTACTTTATTTCGGAGGTCTGTAAGGTCAGGACTAATTTCATAGTATTACTAAGATGTTATTAATATACAATACATTCATCATTGATAACTCAAATGAATCAATAAAGAAGCAATTAAATTTCTCTTAGTTTCAACTTTTAATATGGTAAATATTTGAGGAAATAACTCATAAAGCAATGTTACTTGGAGACCTAATGTATTTAAAAAGTGTATTAGTTAGGGTTCTTTAAAGGGACAGGACTAATAGGATAGATGAATATATAAAAGAAAGTTTATTAGGAGAATTGACTCATGATTACAAAGTGAAGTTCTGCAATAGGGCATCTGAAAGCTTAAGACCCAGGAAGCCAATCCACAACACAAAACCTCAAAAGTAAGGCAGTTGATAATGCTGCCTTCAGTCTGTAGCTGAAGGCCTAAGGGCCCCTGGAAAATCACTGATGTAAGTCCAAGAGTCCAAAATCTGAAGAACATGGGTCTGATGTTCAATGACAGGAAGCATTCAGCATGGGAGAAAGACAGAAGACTAAAGCCAGTCTAGTACTTCCACTTTCCTCTGCCTACTTTTATCCTAGTCATGCTGGCAGCTGATTAGATGGCGTCCACCTGGCTTGAGAGTGGGTCTGCCTGGCAAAATCACTCAAACATTAATCTGCCTTGGCAACACCCTCACAGACACACCCAGGAACACTATATTCTTCAATCCAATCAAGTTGATACTCAATATTAACCATCACAAAGAGTATAAAGAAGCTTGGAGACAAAAACAAAACATAAATCCTCTGAGAACTGCTGCTTTAGGATAATATTAAATGTGTTCGTAAGAAACAGAAGCATATACACAATTATATTCCTCTAAAACTATTGTTCTTAAATATGGTCTCCAACATTTATATTAATTATCATTTTTAACCAAAGTAGCTGCTATTTCACAAAGAAAACTGAGGGATGGGCAACTGAGAATTGCCTACCAAACACCAGCATATAGTAGACTACGAGAATTCATGGATATTCATAAAACAACATTTTTAGGCCACCCACCTCCTACATACAGCCATTCAAAGTGGCAAGAATGGGCATATTATCATGACCTAAAGGTACAGTTTTGGGGTCAGGTGCAATGGCTTACACTTGTAATTCCAGCACTTTGCGATGCCAAGGTGAGAGGAGCACTTGAGCCCAGGAATTTGAGACCAGCCTTGGCAATATAGTCAGAACACACCTCTACAAAATAAAAGATAAAAAATTTAGTGGAGTATGTTTTATTTTATTTAGAAATAATGTAGACATCCAGTGAAGCCACTGATTAACTCAATTCAATATGAGTCCAAAATTTTAAGTTACCTGAAGATCTAGAAAATTATCTGAAAGCTGACATACTACAAAGCATAAATACTATCGAAATATAGTTCATCAGAATAATAATTAAATTTGCTTAAATGCAAATGTGCATGTTTTATAATCTTAAACATTACGTAATGCTAGTTTAATTTATCCGTAAACCTGTATAAATCTAGGAAAAACACAGCCATGTAGAATGGTAATGTATACTTGTATTATACTTAACACTGATGAATCAGAAAAAAAGACATGTCTATTTTTATACAGGCAAAATTATTAAACTGCTCTGGTTTGCCAAAGTATTTCTTAAATTATAGAAACGTGGATTTGTATCCAGTCTTAGTCTTCTGCAAATGACTAGTGAGTTATGGCTGCACCATTTATTGAATAGGAATTCTGTCCCCATTACTTGTCTTTGTCAGATTTGTCAAAGATCAGATGGTTGTACATATATGGTCTTATTTATGGGTTCTCTATTCTGTTCCATTGGTTTATGTATCTGGTTCTCTATTCTGTTCCATTGGTTTATGTATCTGGTTTTATACCAGTACCATGTTGTTTTGGTTACTGTAGCTCTGTAGTGTAGTTTGAAGTCAGGTAAATTGATGTCTACAGCTTTGTTCTTTTTGCTTAGAATTGCCTCAGCTATTATGGCTTTGTTTCCATATGAATTTTAAAGTAGTCTCGGAGAGAGATCCAAGATGGCCGATTAGCAACAGCTCAGGAATGTAGCTCCCAGTGAAAGCGCAGAGAACGAGTGGATGCCGCACTTTCCAACGAATTTTTGTTGCCCAAAGACTGGGAGATTCCCGGCAGAGGAGCCACACGGGTCGCCAGCATGACTCTTTTGGCCGGCGTGGCTGTTTTGCCGGTGCCCCAGTGCGGCACTTCCCGGTGCGGAGTATACGGGATGGTCGAGCTCGGCTGGTCCCATCCCCAAAGGAAAACAGCAATTGGAAGCGCTGAGGACTGAGAGTTTCACAGCAAGCACAGCCGAACCCGGGAAGGTCCGGCTCTGTGGGGAACAGGCGTCCGCCAAAGGAAAACTAAGAAACAAAAAAACTTCATCCCCGGCTGGAGAGAGATCCAAGATGGCTGCGTAGCAGCAGCTCAGGATTGTAGCTCCCAGTGAAAGCACAGAGAGCGAGGGGATGCTGCAATTGCAGACAAATTTTTGATGCCCACAGACTGGGAGATTCCCGGTGAAGGAGCCACCCGGGTCACCAGTGCAACTCTTTTGGCCGGCAATGGACCAAGCAGAAGAAAGGATATCAGAGGTCGAAGATCAACTCAATGAAATAAAACAAGAAGGCAAGATGACAGAAAAAAGGGGAAAAAGGAATGAACAAAGTCTCCAAGAAATATGGGACTATGTGAAAAGACCTAATC
>PVKP010032131.1:0-26276 GCA_004027715.1 Plecturocebus donacophilus | reverse complement strand
GGCAGGTGGGGACAGGGGCAGGTGGGGCAGGTGGGGACAGGGAAGGTGGGGCAGGTGGGGACAGGGCAGGTGGGGACAGGGCAGGTGGGGAGAGGGGTAGGTGAGGAGAGGGGCAGGTGGGGACAGGGCAGCGGGGGCAGGCGGCTGCAGCAGCTGCTGTGTGGAAGAGTGGCTTTCCCCACTGAGCTCCGCCTCTTCTCATCCACAGTGACCTCTGTGCTTAGACAGGGGAGTGACCTGAGGGAGGTTGCCAACCCTCTCTGTGACTCAGTTTCCCGATCTATCAAATGAGGGCAACAGAAATGTCAGAAAGTGCCTGCAGAGGTTGAGGCTGATTCACCTGCCCACCCATCACAGAGACACCCCTCGAAGCAGCCAGGCGGGCCCCTCCCAACACCACTGCCACCAAATGCAGTTTGTAGTTCCAACTGGCTCCACCTGACTGGGACTCCTTGCCCTTGGGGAAGATGTGTTCTTCAGATGGAGTTAATTAAGATTGATTATTAAAAGGAACAATGGTGGGAAGTCCAGGAAAAGCTTGTGCTGCTTCCTTTCGGTAGAACCAACCGGCCTGGTAACCCTTCATGTGATGAAATGGCTCAGACATGTTCAGAATCAGGAAGGACAGAGCCAGCGCTCCCCTCGGAAGGACAGAAGGACAGAGCCAGCGCTCCCCTCGGAAGGACAGAAGGACAGAAGGACAGAGCCAGTGCTCCCCTCGGAAGGACAGAAGGACAGAAGGACAGAGCCAGTGCTCCCCTCGGAAGGATAGAAGGACAGAAGGACAGAGCCAGTGCTCCCCTGGGAAGGACAGAGGGACAGAGCCAGCATGCCCCTCGGAAGGATAGAAGGACAGAGCCAGCGGTCCCCTCAGAAGGACAGGACAGAGCCAGCGCTCCCCTGGGAAGGACAGAAGGACAGAGCCAGTGCTCCCCTGGGAAAGACAGAAGGACAGAGCCAGCGCTCCCCTGGGAAGGGCGGAGCCAGCGCTCCTCTCAGAAGGTTTGCTGAGAAAGGCCCTCCAGCCCCTGCCCAGCTCAACATGTGCTCAGGGGGACAGTGCCAGTGGGACCTGGCCAGGCTGTCAGAACTCACCAGGTTGCTCGTGGGCATGTTAGGGTTTGACGGGCATTTGCCATAGCCCCCAGCCTCACCCCACAGCCTGGGAGAGTCCAGCCCCGTGTGTGGGATGCAGCTCTGGTTACTGAAGGTGGCAGCGCCTCAGCCTCCCTCAGGGCTGGGTGCCACTGCTATACCTCCCTTACCTCCATAGGAAGCTGGGCTGCAGCTGATACAAGGGAAGAAGCCCTGTGGCCATCACCCACCACAGCTGGGCTCCTGGCACTCTGCGCCACATGGCTGAAGTGACACTGACCCAGAGGGGGGTCCTGCCTGCTGCACCCGTCCCGGGCTCCAGAGGTCACGGGCTGCCCACATAGCCGAGCTTGTGGCTGCTGGCCATCGCTGTCTGGGCTGGCACTGGTTTCTGCTTTAGTTATGCACCCAATACATGTGCACGCATGAAGCCCCTCTGGTCTGCCATATGGCTCCTCTGCCTGCTCCGCCATGACCCAGGGCCTGCCCCGCAGAACCTCAGGGCCTCAGCATAGGCCAGGGCTCAGAGACCCAGGACATCTCCGCATGGGCTACAGTCTCATCCTTCTCATCCTCTTAAGGCCAGAGGGGTTCCAGAAATGACAACTCCAGCCATGAGCAGGCCAGCCTGCTGCTTAGCTGCAGACAAGATACCACCTTGGAAGGAGCCATCCCAGGGGGTTGGCTGGGCTGTGCAGATGCTGGCTGAAACAGCAGAGTGACCTGGAGAACAGAAGCCACTCGGAGGACACAGGTCACCAGACCCTCAAGCCTCTGAGGAGCCCAGCACAAGGGTCCTGGGGTCTGTGCATCTCATAGCAGCTTCAGCAACAGCCCAGCCCAGGGGACAAAGGATGTGGGGACAGAGGAAAGACACAGGAGAGACACTGAGGGCTTGGGACACTGCCAGCAGAAGGCAAGGTCACTGTGGCTGCTGTGGCAGCAGAGGAGACGTCTCCCTGCAGCAGGGGCAACTTCGGCCAGGCCTCAGAAGAACTGGAAGCAGTTCCAGAGGGGCTTCTCATCCCCTGCAAGTCAGGCTGGTGTTAAAGCTCTGTGGAGCTCAGAGGGGCCTGCAGGGCGGGTCAGCTGCACAAGGCTGCAAGCGCAGCCACGTGTGGCTGGGAGATGCCAGGAGGCCCCACGCTGAGCCCAGGACATGGCACCTGCCCAGCCTCGTGGGGAGAGGGACAGAAGCTCCTGACAGGGAGACCCGACCAGGAAGGGGCCTCAGGCAAGGGCACAGCATGAGCAAAGGCCGCATGGCTGGAAAGGGAAGCACATTCAGTGAACAGTGGGACTGAGCTCAGAGGGAAGAACTCAGAGTCAAGGGCTTGGAGAGTGAGGAACTCAGGGTTTGAGCTGAAGGCACTACCCTGGGCGATTGGCCCAGGAAGCTAAGAGCAGTGTGAGAAATGCCCCCACACCCCCGCCCACCTCATGACCTGGCCACCCTGAGGCAGAGGAAAGGAGGGAGGAGTGACAGGTGGCCCCAGAGTGGACCAGGAGAGCGGTGAGGGACAGATCCCTGTCTGACTGTCCAGGAGTATCCAGGAGGGCGAGGCAGGGGTGGGAACCCCCACGCACCGGTCCTGCCAGGGTAGAGGACAGCCAAAGGCAAAAAGCAGCTGACCCAGTAGGAGAGATAAAAGGTGCAGGCAAAGGCCACAGGAACAGGCACTGGACAGGGAGGGGTCCAGAGACCAGGGCTAAGGGGGTCAAACAGAGATGGACACAGACAGAGGCAGGAAGGAGACAAAGGGTGTGGGGAGAGGAGAGACAAAGGCAGAGAGGTGAGGCAGAAACCAGACCGGCTCAGAGGAGCGGATGGACAGAGAGGTGAGCAACAGAGAGGGGAGACAGACTGGCTGACCACCAGGGCACCCAGGACCCAGCTCGGGGACAGCAGGAAAAGGGAGCAGCCGGTGGGGCACCCTGACTGCCCCATTGTCACCTTCCACCCTGCAGGGGTGATCCTACATCTGCATGTGCATGTGTGTACATGAGCAATGTGTGCATGTGTGTTTGCATGTGCGTTCTTGTGCATGTGTGGATGAGCATATGTGTGCATGTGTGTGTGCATACACATGCATGAGTGTGTGCATGTGCGTCAGCATGTGTGCATGTGTGTATGCATGCATGTGTGTGCATGTGCATCAGCATGTGTGTGTGCATATGTGCACATGTGTGCATGTGAGTGTGAGCATGCATGTTTTTGTGCATGTGTGCATGAGCATGTGCGTGTGTTCTTGTGCATGTGTGTGAGCGAGTGTGCATGTGTGCACATGTCCGTGAGCATGCGTGTGTGTGCATGTGAGCGTGTGTGCATGTGCATACATGCATGTGCACGAGCGTATGTGTGTGAGCATGCGTGTGTGTGCATTGTGTGAGCGTGCGTGTTCTTGTGCATGAGCATGTATGTATGCATGTGTGCATTTGCGTGTGTGAGTATGCATGTGCATGTGAGCATGTGTTCTTGTCCGTGAGCGTGTATGCATGCGTGTGCATGTGCATGTGTGTGTGAGCGTGTGTGCATGAGCATGTGTGCATGAATGTGTGTGTGAATGAGCATGCACACACGTGTGCAGAGGCCCCGGCACCTTGCCCTGCTCCAGGCTCTGTTTAAATGGCTTTGGAATTGTGCTCCCAGAACAGATGGCCTCAGAGATAAAGCTACTGGGTGCCTGGACAGAGAGTGAGGCTGCAGGCAGTTGCCATGGCAGGCTGGACTTGCGGAGATTGCTCATTAGCAGACAGAGAGCAAGGCCCACAAATGTCAAGATGGGCTCATGGGGAGGGGCACCCCCAGCAGAGCCCCAGGAGGGAAAGACCCTGGACTGAATGTCCGGGCCCTGCATTCCCAAGAATGGAGCTTGGTGGAACGGGTAGGCACTGTCCAGAGCTGACTGATGTCCAAGGAGGACAGTCACGCTGGCCTAGCCACGTCAGGAGAAACACCCACCAAGTCTCTGTCTCAAGATGCCCAAGCTGGAGCCTGAGACACACTGACTCTGGGATGGTTGCAGCCATGCCCCACATTGGGCATCAAGAGCCAGTTTGAGGCCAGCACCACACTCTGGGATGACAGGACAGCTTCCTGAGTGAATGAGCCCCCCATCCTCACACACAGCACTCTCAGGGAGGGGTGGGAGCAGACCACAGGGGCTCCAGAGCCTCATCTCAGCTGGGGACCCAGGGCCCAGAGAGGGAAGGGTCAGCTGGAGCCCCGGACATGGTCTGGGAGACAGATGCTGGAGCCAGCTCACCACCATTCCAATCAGCATAACCTGAGTACCTCCATGGCCAAACCTGCTGGATGTCCCCACAGCCACTCAAGCCATGGGTCCAGCCCCTGAGGAGGAGAAACGGGGAAGCTCCCATCCATGCCAGCATAAGAAGCTGCATCCATGGAGTCCCCCTGAGGGCCGAAAGTGTTGTTCCTGACTTGTAGGTGGGCTCAGAAGGGTCGGGGGCCCACAGCTCCTAGACAAAGCTGAGACTGACGCCCTGGACTGTCTGGCACCAAAGGCTGGATCTGAGCCGAAGAAGGGCCTCACTAGTGCCTTCCTCAAATGAGAGCTCAGGCAGGGACAGGCCCAGGGCCAGAAGGATTCCCTGCTAGGCTTCCAAGGGAGGCAGAGGACAGGAGGTTCCTGCCCTGAAGTGAGCAGGAAGCATGTGAAGGGAGGCACAGGAGCAAAGCTGGGGCACTCAGGGTGGGGGCAGCTAGGACGGCAGAGGGGGCCCTGGCAGGTGCCAGAAAGACACACCCACCAGGACAACAGAGAACACTGGCCATGGAGCCTTGAAGTTCTTGGCCCTGGTCAGCCTGTGATGGCCCAACTAGCCCATGGGCCAACACCCAGCCAGGCCAGTAGCTCTGCCTGGAGCCCCAGAACCTTCCCTGGGACCCCAGCCTGATACACCCTCCACATAACCCAGCCTTCCCAGGTCAGAGCAGCGTGGGTCCTCCAAACCCAAGAGCCCTGGGGGGCCCTTCCACCCCCACCACACACGACAGACCCCACACACCCCACACACATACAGATACACACACACAACACACAATATACATACACACCACACACACATAGACACACATATACACACCACATATACACCACAGACCCCACACAGACCCCCACACACCCCACACATATACATGCACACACAACATAGACACATAGACACACCATACACACAGAGACATACATAAACACACCACATACACACCACAGACCCCACACATCACAGATACACACACACAACACGCGCACACACACAACACCCAGACATACACACCATGTACACACCACAAACAGACACACAGATACACATACCACATACACCTACACATAACAGACCCCACACACATGCCACACATGCACACACAAACACCACACAGACACAACACATGCAGACACACCATGTACACACCACACACACACAGATACACACCACATACACCTACACACAAGACCCCACACACACCCCACACATGCACACACACACAACACACACACAACGCATACAACAGACCCCCACATGCCCCACATATGCACATGCACACAACACACACACATACACACCATGTACATACCACACACAGAGATACACACACCACATACACATACACACAACATACCCCACACACAACACATACACACCACATGCACACCACATACACATACACACAACATATCCCACAAACACACACACACACAACACGCACATAACCACACACACAGACATATACACCATGTACACACTACACACCCATATACACACCACTTAAACACACAGACCCCACACACACCCCCACACATGCATAGACACACACCACACACCGACACACAACAGACATACACACCATATACACCACACACACAGACACACCACATAAAACAGATCCCACACACACCCCACACACACCATGCACACACAACACACACATACACACTATGTACACACCACACACCCATACACACCACATACACACAACAGATTTCACATACACCCCACACACACGCAAACACACAATACACAGACACAACACACATAGACACAAGACATACACACCATATACACACCACACACACACACCACATACAACAGACTCCACACACACCCCACACAGACACACGTGCAACATATACAGACACATACACACCATGTACATACCTCACACACAGATACACACACCACATACACTTACACACAACAGACCCCAAACACCTCACACATGTACAGACACACACATACACACACCACATACAACAGAGCCCACACATACCCCACACACGCACAGGCACACACACAACACACACAGATACACACAATACACAGACACAGAAATACACACCATGTACACACCAGACACACAGATATACCACATACATATACACACAACAGGCCCACATACACTGTACACGTGCACAGAACACACACAACACAGACATACACACCATATGCACACCACACACTCATACACACACCCCACACATGCACACACAACACATACACACCATATACATACCACACACACACACACCACATATACATACACAAGACCCCACACACCTACAGACACACATATACACAACAGACACACAAACATGCCATATACATACCACACACACATACACAGATGCACATACACACACACCCCAAACAGAACCCCTCAAACTCCACACACACAACACTCACATACACATTATGTACACACTACACACACAAATACACACACACACACCACATACAACAGACCCTACACACAGACACCACAGACACACATACGTACCATATACATACCACACATACACAGTCATATACATACCACATACACACAACAGACCTCACACACGCAGACACACACAACACAGACGCACACAGACATTCCATGTACACACCACATACATAGACACACATTCACACACACCATCCACACACAGAACAGATCCACATACACACAGACACATACATAACACAGACACACCATATATGCACCTCACACACACATACATACACACATCATACACACAGCAGACCCCACACAGACCCCACCAATGAGCACATACACAACACACACAGACATACACACCATGTACTCACCACACACACACACACACACACACCACATATGCACAACAGACCCCACACACACCCCCAACATACACACAGACACAGAACACACACAGACACTCCATATACACACCACACACACCACATACACACAACAGACCACACACATCTCACAGACACACACACAACACATACACACCATGTACACACCACACACACACCACATACACACAACAGGCTACACACACACCCCACACAGACACAGGCACACAACACAGTCATGCTATATGCACAGCACACATACACACACACCACACACACACAACAGACCCCACACACACTCCATACACACAGACACACAACACAGTCATGCTATATGCACAGGACATACACACACACACCACATACACACAACAGACCCCACACACACTCACAGACACAAAGACACAGTACACACAGACACACAGGCATACACACCATATACACGACACACATAGCACATGCATATACACAGCACACACTTACACACAAACCACATACACACAGACCCCACACACGCACACACAGCACACAGACACACAGTCACACACACCATATACATACCACACACAGAGACAGACACAGACACACACCACAAAGAACAGACCCCCACACATGCACAGACGCATTCAACACACAACACACACCAGACACACACATACACACCACATACACACAACAAGCCACACACCCCACACATGCATACACACACACCATACACACTGACACATATATACACCATGTACACACCACACACAGATATACACATATATATAACACATACACACAACAGACCCTAGACACACAACACAGATGCACACCATATACACACCACATACACACAAAACAGACCCCACACACAGCACAGACACACAACACGCACAGACATAGACACCATAGACATACCACACACAAACACACAGACACACACACCACATACACATACCAGACCCCACACATGCACACAGACATGCAACACACACAGACATACATGCCATATACATATACACAGATACATACACGCACACCACATACACACAACAGATGTCACACCCACCCCACACATGCACAGACACACAGACATACAGCACACACAGACATATATGCCATATATACACCACACACACATACGCAGACACACACATATATTCAACAGACCCCACACACACCCCACACATGCAGAGACACAACACACACAGACATACACACCATATACACATACACACACATACACTCACACCACACACAAACACATAGACACAACACACACAAACACGCCATATACACACCGTATACACATATACATACACAGCACATACACACAGCAGACCCCATACACACACCCCACATATACACAAACACATGCAACACACACACACCATATACACACTACACAGACTCACACACATACATATACACCGCATACACACAACAGATCCCACACACACCCCACATACACACAAGCACACAGACATACAACACATAGGCATATACGCCAATAACACACCAGATATACATACACAGACACACACACCACATACACACAACAGACCCCACACACATACCACACACAGACACAACACACACAGACATACATGCCATATACACACCACACAGACACACACATACACACACCACATACACATAACAGAACCCACACAGACCCACAGACACAACACACAGACATATACACCATATACACACCACACACAAACACATACACACAACAGAACACACACACACTCTACACACACACAGACACACAACACACAGAGATACATGCCATATACATACCACACACTCATATACACATACACACTCCACACACACAGACACAACACACATACATACCATATACACACCACATACAGACACACACATAAACACACACCACGTACATCAGACCCCACAGACCCACAGACCCACAGACACACAGACACCACACACACACACACCATATGCACGACACATACCACACATATACACACATCACACACACATACACACCACACACATACCACATACACACAACAGATCCTATACATACACACCCCACACGTGCACAGACAACACACACACAGACACACCATATACACACCACATACACAGACGCCACATAAGCACACACTGTGTGCATCAAACAGATCCCACAGACACACACACACACCACACACATACACCATATACACTCCACACACAGACACACAAATACACATATACCTCATAAACACACCACACACATACAACACAGACACACATACGTACATACAATATACACATCACACATATACATAGACACACATACACACTACATAAACACACACCACACATACACACATGCAGAGTGCATGCAGCGGATGTGCAGAGAACTGCCGGGATGACACCTCCTCTGCCAGCCCACACAGGCCATCAGTTCCTTCTTACACGAGGTCCCAAGCCCCGAAGAGCCCCCGTTATGACCAGAAACTAAGGCTCAGACAGTGACTAAACTGAGCAAAGTTCCAGGGAAAGCTAATGGCAGAGCCAGGACGCCCAGGAGGCTCCAAATACCACAGCCCAACGTTTCCTCCTACAGCAAACACAGGAGCAAGGTGTGAGCCCCGAAGCGGCGGACGGGGAGCAAAGCCATGTTCTGAGTGGCCACTGTCCACCACCTGTGCCAGGAGCCACTGGCCCTCCCAGGTGTGGGCTTGCCGGCCCCGGCAAACACTTCAGCTGGATGGGCACCTGTATGCAAATCCCACCAAGAGGGGGCGGGGGGCTGCCAGGCCAGAGCACACAGGGTGCTGGAGAAGGGCAGAGGCGGTGACCTGGGGTAACAGCTGTGTGCTTGGTAGGGGACAACAGCCCCCCCACCCCAAGGGATAAGCAAGATCATGAGAGGAGGGGTGTGAGCTCCACCCCGAGCCTGGGAGCCCGAGGCACCTGCGCTTAAGAAGGGGCTGTCCAAGCTGAGGAGCAGGGTGCTTGGAGCACGGCCTGCCTGGGCCCGGGCACCTATGAAGCAGGTGTGCTGACCCCTCCTCTCATCCAGCTGCAAAGTCTCCTTGGAAACCCTGCCTTGGTCCCTCTGAGTCTACAGGAAGCCATCCCGCCCAGCAAACACCCCCTTACACACGTTCCAGTGAATCATCACCATGCTTAGGAAGTCTGAATTCACTTGTTTATGGGCTCCAAGAAGTGACAGAGCTTTTCTGAGGTCCATGGCAGCATGGCTGGGTCAGGAACAGGGCCTCAGTGGAGCCACGTCACTGGTACCGAGTCCCAGGTCCCAACCTGCATCAGCCAACACAGACTTTAAGACTCAGACCACTAGATGTCCCACAGCTCCACATGAAGTACTGAAGGGCAAGCTTCCAGCAGACCCACAGGACAGGCAGTGTGTGCACATCAGGTACGTGGGGCACCAGACACACACATACACAAGCCCTGAGACCATGCAAAGCCCATGGGTCGGATTCAAGGCAGCTGAGACCCAGTGGATGCTGAGATGTGCACCTACCCTGCACCCTCACTGCAGCCACAAGCCTGTCTTGGGCTCCCCTCAACCTCCCTGACTGATGAGGACCAGAAACATGTGGACACTCTGCCATGGGTTTCCAAATCACAGAAGATCCCAGACATCCCATTGGCTCCAAGTTAATGAAGCAGCTTGCAAACTCCTGCTTCTCCATCATCTCCCTTTGTGCAAATGTGTTAATCAGCCCATGCTCGCAGAAAGCTGGCCTCTTCTGGTGCCACACAGAAGGCAGATGCAAGTGGAACCCTGCAGGAGGGAGACTGGTCTGTAGTGTGTGCTTTTAGGTTGCGATTGCCACCTCTGTTTCTGACTTCGGTGCCTCCAATCTGGGCCTGGAAGATGAGGAGTGAGAACCTCCTGGCAGCCAAGACCATCCTGAGGATAAAGGAGCCGGGCAGGGGAACGCAGGAGCAGAACGCCGGAGCCAAACGCACACCCACACTTTGTCCTGGGCTTGGAGGGCAGCTGGGCTGGGCTGCGTACCTCTGGAAGGTGCCAACGTTCTCTTCTGAACCCATCCTCTGCCCAGGACAACTTCATCTGGGCATGGCTGATGCAACCACAAGAACCTCAAGGACCTCGTGCTCCTCTGAGCCCCGACAGGAGCCACCCAGGCCTCCCCTACACAGATACTCCTGTGTTTCGACACCCACAACAAGGCCGGTCCTAACTGACCTCCTCCCAGTCCCAATCACCTCGGGACCTTCGGACCGCCCTGACGCAGCACTTAGCACCTTTGACCGTGCAAGAAAGCTCAATGGGTGAGCTATCTCTTCCACTGGGATGTGAGCTCCACAAGAACTCCTGGCACACTGACGTTGCTTCTTATATACCTGAACGACCCAACTAGTCTCCTGAGTTCTCCACAGGGCAGACCAAGTCACATCCTGCTTGGGGCTCTCCAACACCACCCGTGAAGGCCTGATCCCCACTCTTCTTGGGGCCTAGGCCCAGACGTCCATGCTGACCTTTGCTCATCAAGCACCAGCTTCACAAGCCTGTCCTTGCCTCTGTGCACCCAGCCTGGCCTAGTCCCTGTGGCTCCTGTCTGACACTCTCCCCTTCCCATAGCCAGACCCCTAGGTGGGCACCTCTTCTCTGAGAGGTCACACTGATCATCCAGACAGTCCAGCCCTAGGACTTCAGGACGAGTCTGCCCGTCACTGACCACCAGCTCCTTCCCCTGGGTGCCCATGGGGTGGAGAGGAAACCAAACCATTCGCCACAGTAGCCCCTCACCTAGGGAAGTCCTGTTCATTCTCCACAGTCGCCCAGTCCCACAACTTGCCACACACCAGTTCCCAGCTCATGCTTTACAGCCCTCATCCCTCCAGTAACTTGTGAGTAAACCTCCAATATCCCTGTCGACAGACCAAAAAGACAACACCCAGACAAGAGCCAAGATTTGAACCCAGGTCTTCTGCCTCCAGAGAGCCGTTTGTGTCCTCTGGGCTTCACAGACTAAAGGCAGGAACTCATAGACAGTGAGAAATGGCAGTTTCACCCAGCCTGACCCCAGGCTGAGGCAGACAGCAGAGCTGCACAGAGGGGCTGTGTCTGCATGCACGTGTCTGCGCGTGAACGTTCACGTGTGCACGTCTGTGTCTGCATGCACGTGTCTGCGCGTGAGTATGCACATGTCTGCATGTGAACATCCACGTGTGCACCTGTCTGCATGCACGTCTCTGCACGTGAACATCCACGTGTGCACCTGTCTGCATGCATGTGTCTGCGCATGAACGTCCACGTGTGCACGTGTGTATACATGCACGTGTCTGTGTGTGAACGTCCACGTGTGCACGTCTGTCTGCATGCACGTGTCTGTGCGTAACGTCCATGTGTGCACGTCTGTGTATGCATGCACGTCTGCACGTGAATGTCGTGTGCACATCTGTGTCTGCATGTACGTGTCTGCGCGTGAACGTCCACATGTGCACGTCTGTGTCTGCATGCATGTCTGCACTTAATGTCCACGTGTGCACGTCTGTCTGCGCACGTGTCTGTGCGTGAACGTCCACGTGTGCATGTCTGTCTGTATGTCCGCATATGAACATCCACGTGTGCATGTCTGCATGCATCTGCACATGAACATCCACGTGTGCATGTCTATGTCTGCATATGTCTTTACATGAGCATCCACATGTGCATGTCTGTGTGCATGCACGTGTCTGCACATGAATATCCACATGTGCACATCTGTGTCTGCATACGTGTCTGTGCGTGAGCATCCACATGTGCATGTCTGTGTGCGTGTGAATGCCCATTTCTGTCCATGTGTGCATGCACATCTGTGCGTACCTGTGTGCGTGCATCTCTGCTCACACACCTGTGTACATGTGTGCATGTGCTTGTCTGTTGTGCTTGTCTGTGTACAAATGTAAATGCCTGTGTGTGCATGCACATCTGTGAATGCACCGTCACACGCCATTCCTGCCCCTACGAAGGGAACTCGGGCTGAGGAAGGTCTAGGCCATCACTGTGAGAGCGCCCTGCAGTCCAGGCCCCATCAGCTGCCATCTAGGGAGCTGAGCCGGGGTAGAGCCCCACACCCCGCTGGTCTCCACCTCCTTCTCAACCCAGGGTCCAGCATACTGCCCTACAACCCCCTCCTTAGGCCAATAAGTCTTCCTCAAAGCAGGCTGTCTGCATCCCCGAGACTCCAAGGTCCCAGCAACTTTGGGCCTTTGAAGGTGCTGGCCCCAGCAGGGACACCCTCACTTTGACCGTGACTAAGGGGAAAGTCTCAGGTCAAGCGTCCTTCCTCAGAGGCCTGCCTGGGCCCCCTGGCTGGCTGGAGTTCTGCCCGCCCCCCTGGGGTGTGGTCTCCATGCTTCACCCATGAGCCATGTCTGTAGATGCTTTCTGTGCCTCTCCCAGCACGGCCTGGCCAGTCCCGTCACCGTCTCAACCACAAGCTGCCTGCAGCTATTTTGCCTTCTGCAAATGATGATCCAAAGTGTCTTTATATGTCTGCCTCAAATGGTGGTTTTTCATTTAGCCTGCCACGTGGGGCCATTATACAGGAAATGGCTTCATCAGGAAGTGAGTACCTGCAATGGGAACAGCACACATCAGGGAGAGAACGTCCCGGCCATTAGGCACGGTTCCAGCCGCCACCTTCCCCCATCTCATCCCGTTTGTAGAGAAGCGATCAGCGGAGCCGGGGAGGTTGGAGGCAAGAAGTAGCCCCTTATTTGGGAAGCCCCACCCCCCACTGAGGAAGCCTGGCACAAAGGGTCAGAGAAGAGGACTTGATGAAGCTGAGTGTCTGCAAGGTGAAGAGTCACCCAAGAACTGAAGCACAGGTCCCCCAGTGGGGTGTGCCTGACACTTTCTACTTTGAGGCAGGAGCTTGTCGTCCACAGCAACTGCGTAGGTGGTCCTACGGTTTCTCACAGAATGTTACCTGGGGCTGTGAGATCTCCAGGCCTGAAGCCTGCTGCTTTATAAAAAGTACTTGTGAACGGTAAGTAAATCTTGGGACCCCACAATCACTAAGCCAAAGCGTGTCAGGCCATCCTGCCTCCCATTTTATTCATACATAAGATAGCTACAGAGACGTTTTAAAAGGCTACATACCTCCTCACAATTGTCCCACAGAGAAATTGTTTATGGGCGTCAAGATCTTTGCCCTAAAACAGTTCTGTTGAATTTCACTCTGGCAACATAAATTGATAGTTTATCTTCACAGGTGCAGGACAAAGGACAGGCGAAGTTCCTCAGAGTCATCCCTCTGCTCTCCTGAGAGTCAGATCTACTGCTCCCTCTGCCCTATCGGTTATGTAAAAATGCAGACTCACTGAGTCAGACTAAGGCATAAGTGACTATTTCCCTGCCCCTTCACATGTAAATTGTGTGTCCAGTGAAAGGTTGATCAAAGACCCAAAGGAATGCAACTGTTGTCTCGTATCCACCTCTGACCCAGAAGGCCACACTTTGAGCTGTCCTGCCTTTCCAGACCAAACCAATGTACACCTTGTACATAATGACTGACGTCTTACGTCTCCCTTCAAGGTATAAGACCAGGCTGTGTCTCAACCACCTGGGCACATCTTCTCAGGGTCTCCTGAGGGCTGTGTCACAGCCCATTGGTCACTCATATTTGGCTCAGAATAAATCTCTTCAAATACTTTACAGAGTTTGACTCTTTCCATGGACACCTTGGCATCCCCTCCTCGGGGGAGCCCCTGGGCACAGACATGCACTGCTCAGTGAGGACTCAGGGTGCAGACGCCTTCATGCGCTTGCCATGCGCCACCGTGATGGGCCCACTGAAGGCTACCTACACAGGTGAGGGTGAGGGTCGCAGATGGAGCTGCCACTCCGTGCCCACACTGACAGTAGCCATCCCTCCCCTGCCCCGAGAGCCCCTTCACTTCTGTATAAATGCTCGGCCTTTAACCAGCCTCTCTGCTCCACTCACTATCTCCTTCCCCCAGGGTCATCCGCTAAGCCACTCTCTGGGAAGCTTCCGGAATGTCCTTCCCCAGGGTCATCTGCTAAGCCACTCCCTGGGAAGCTTCCGGACAAGGCCACAGCCCTTCTTGGAGCTATTCAGGTGACCCTTGCCGAAGCTGGACTTACACAAGTACGCGTCATCATCTGTTCAGTGCTAGGCCAAGGTGAGGGATACACAGACCTGCCCTACCCCGGGCTGAGCCCAGGGCCTGCTCGGAGAAAGAGACATGTGGACACATGCAATAAAGACATTGGTTAGGACTGCGGACACCCCCCACACATCTGAGGGAGGCTGCGGCGGGTGCGAGCGTCCGAGAGGAGGCTCAGAAAACAGGCCTCCTTTGAGAAGCTGGGGGAGTAGGGAGGGGCAAGGCCGGAAGGCGGGGTCCCTGCACAAAGGGCTCCATCTGCAAAGTCAGCCCTGCACCTGCCCTGCTGTCCCATCCATGCGAGCAAGTGCCTGGGGTCTCCCCACCAAGTAGCCCAGGAGCACTCAGGGTCTGTGGCACCCACAGGGCCACCTCCTTCACGGCCAGGCAGAGAAGGTGGTGTGGCTCCAGCCTGGCTCAGAAGCAGGGCCTCGCTGCCGCCCCACACTTATTGAGAGAGGCCCAGCCTCTCAGAGGCCTCCCCCTGAAGAACAGCTCCCGGATCCACTGAAGGGTGCCAGGCCCTCACTGGAGCTGGGGGCTTCTGGAGGCCACAGGGCCAGAGGCTGGACCACCACGCTGGTCAGTCTTCTACTTCTGCGCTGGGTAGCCTCACCCTCACTCAGGGCTGAGTCTCCAACCAGCACCCATACCTTCTCTCCTTGGAGAAGGCCCAGGCTGGGGTCTTGGGGGGAAGTTGGCCCATTTCCCCGGGCCTGCCCCGCCCTCGCAGTCCCAGGGCCTCTGTCTCTGAGTCTCTCCCCTGGACGGCCCACCCTCCCCTCCTCTGACCTTTGAGGGAAGCAGAGGTGGGCTGGATCTGTGGGAGAAAGGACAGAGCCAGCAGAGAAAGGCAGGGCCTAGGCACTCCCCACAGCAGCTGTCAGGTTCGGGGAGGGAGCTGGGGGAGGGGCAGGAGTGTATTTAGCATCCACCTGCAGCAGCCTGGCCACTAATTCTCCTAATTGCTTTAAAGTTGTACTAATTGAACTGACTGAAAACAGAGTCTTGAGGGGCTGGGAAGGGTGTTATTCAAGAAAACAACATCCTGTCTCCCAACCCAAAGCAAGCTGACGTTCCTCAGCTGCCCAGGGCCTCAGCCAGGGTGGCTGTTTGTCTCCTGACCCCAGGCCCAGCCAAGCCCCTTCTCAGATTTAGGGTCAGGACTGGGGCCAAGCTGAAACGAGGGCAGCCGGGACACAGAAGGGGCTGCTGTGGGACAGGAAGGGCTGTCAGTCTCTCTTACACGTGGGATCCACGGGCCTGCTGGTCCATGGACACACTCCACAAACACCAGCCCCACCAGGCCCGGCCAGTGCTGACACTAGGGGTCCTGGGGGTAACGGCAGCTCCCAGAGTGCTTGGTGCACCCGCTGCATCTCAACGTGATTACATCTCAGGAGACCCAAAGAGCAGGCCCGGGCAAGACGTGGAAGGAAACATTTGGGAGGGAGGAACGGGAATGAATGACCCCTTCCTCAGTTCCAGCTAGATACGTGGTCATGAGGTTTGTGTGTCCCCATTTAGTGTGCAAGCCTCCAAACCCTCTATTAGCTCCAAGTCTATAATTTCCTTCTCAAGTACTCTCCTCCAACATGCATGCCAATTGTCCAAAAATGCTGGAGGCTTAGTCCAAAGGAGGGCCAGGCCTGCTCCCAAGGTCTGGCAGTGAGGAGCCGCAGGAGAGCCTGTCCACACCACAGGCCGTGCTGCTGCCATGCAACCACCAGGTGTCGCTGTGGGACGCGGGTCGTGTACAGTCCTGTTGGTCTTGCGGGTGCCCCAGCACCTTTGCTGCCCTGACCCCTGCAGGCTGCTGTAGGGCCTCGGGGACCATGACTGACCAGCGTGAGCATGCAGAGGTCAAGCCCTGAGAGCTTCTAGTATGCGTTCCACAGTGGTCAGAACGCAGTCTCCCAACCCACAGGCCCACGTCGCACCTCAGTCTTCCCTTTCTCTAGAAACAAGTCCCCTGTACAGGAGGCGCCCAGATGTCATCCCCGCTGATGCCTGTCACGACAGTCGCCATCCATCCACTGGCAGGGTTCTAATAATGCCTGACCCCAAAAGTGAAGGGGCTGGTGGGACAGGCATGGTCCTCCCACTGCAAGTATGTCCAAGCTTATCACTGGACATTGCTGGATTACCAGCATGGAGGGAGGCTTCAAAGGAATGTTAGGAGAGGCTCTGCCCAGAGGACATGCTCAGCTAACTTCCCTGTACTGAAGAAGCCAAGAGAGGACCCCAGAAGATTACTCAGTCCCTCTCAAGTAGATCAAAATCCAAGGGCTAGGCCCTCTATCCCTGGGCTCCTAGGGACCTAAGGGACAGAGAAGGGCCCCCAAATATGCCTCTCCCTCTCACCTCACTTCCATTTAGAAAATCTAGGCTGACCCAGGCAGAAAGTCGAGTCTGAGCTCAGATTCCTGGACACCTGCTTTGTCACTGCACTTTCAATGCCCCCAGTGAATACCCTGACATCAAAAATACCCCAAAATGGCTGCCTATGATCACATCCAGACATAGTGCATACCACACAGATGCAATACATGTGCACATGTATTCGCACACAAAAGCATATGCAGCCACTGCAACTCAACACCTCACAAGCCAGATGTCCAGGTCCGTGACTGATCTCAGAAGAGGCGCAGCAGAGCAGGAGAGCCCCAGCAGCACCCCAGGCAGACCGCCCAGCTGAAGACAAGGGCCTCACCTCAGCCCGGCCACCATGGTCTCTCCAGAGCCAGCAGGAACACCCCGCAGACTCAGTCTGAGGCCTCTGGGCACATACACTCATACTCACCACTCACACACGTGTTCATGAAAGCACAAATTTGCAGCATACACACACACAGAGCTATCACTTGAACACATTCATGCACACATATGCATTACATGTACACAACACTCTTATACACATCACATGCTGACAGATGCACATGTGCAATGTGCGTGTACACAGATGAACACAGCTATATGCACACATGCATGGGCACATACATACATGGACCACTCACCTGTGCATGCATATGCATACCCATGCACGTATACATGTGTGAACACACCACCCACATGCATATATACGTGTGAATACATATGTACCACTCACACACATGCACACATACACACCATTTATGTGCACATATACACAAAACCTACATGTACACACATGCATATACCACTTACACACACGTGCACACATTTACACATACATTAGTGAGCATGCATGTGTACACATCACTCACACGTGCACACATTTACACATACATACATTTGTGCACATGTGTACATGCTTATGCCATTCACACATAGATGTACATGTACACTCACCTAAACATGCACTCACATGCACATCTCACTCACACATGTCCACTGATGCTGATGTCACCAAACTCAGTGTTGCAGAACACACAGAGCCTAAGACTCTGGTCCCCAACCCCGGGGGCCTGTTAGCTCACAGGGGGCAGGATTCACGGTAACTGGATACAGGCTGGAACTTCCTTCCATCCAGAAGATCTCCCAGCTGAGGCTCACCCCAGAGCAGGCCCTGCAGAGGGGACGTAGGGAGAGCGGACTCACATCATGGCCCCCACACAGGAGGTGGCCCTGGCTGTGTGAACCAATGAACCAAGGTATGAATTAGGGCAAGCCCTGTCTCAGTGCTCTTCGAGGTAGGTGAGCGAGGAGCTGACACAAACCAGCAAACACGCAGCAGGAGTTGAGTATTTGGACACGCTCCCTCTTAAGGAAAGGAGGGGCTCTCAGGAGCACTGGCTTCAGTTTCATGTAATCCCTGGCCTAGTAGAGAGATGGATGGGGAGACCTCTGGGCATGCTGAGCGGGGCTGGGATAAAGGCAGGGAAAGAGGGAGGTGTGAGGTTTCGTAGCCGGAGAAGAGAGTGGTCAGGAGGGCCCAGCAGGACCCTAGTTCAGGGCCTCAGTCGCCAGGATGCTGGAAGGCTGGGGCTGGCCATGGGCAGCTGCAGAACAGAGCTTCACGTGGGCAGCACATCTGCCAAAGCCCGGGTGGGCTGGAGAGGGGGCCAACCTCCCAGGAGGCAGGCCAGGCAGCCGGGTGGGAGGACAGTTGCAGGGGGATGCCCTAGAAACAGCAGGATTTGGGAAGTGGGAAGGCAGGAGCGAGGAGAGGTAGCTGGATAATGAGCTGATTGGCAAATGAGTAAACATCAATTGCTTGATGAAAAGTGTTTATGGTGCAATTAGCAGCTGTGCCATAAATAAAAGTTTAACTGTGTTTATTATAAACTTGTTGAGCCACGAGAAACAGCTCTCCGTGAGCAAGCCAGCCTTCAGTGCTCTATTTACTCCATCTTTGGTGATGCATGAGTAAGCATGCTCTCAGCATCCATCACTTCAGATGTCCATCCCTCTCCTGACCCTGTAGGGTCCAGCCCGACAGGGTTCTGTGAGCCCCTCCCGGCTGGTGTGGAGACACGAAATTGTAGAAATAAAAGGCACAAGACACGGAGATAGAGAAGAGACAGTTTGGGCCCAGAGGCCCACTGCCAGCCAAATCTCGGAGACCAGCAGTGGCCCCGAGCGCCGGGATGCTCTCACTTTATCGAGCTGCAAATCTAGGGGCAGGGTGGCTAGGGCGTGGCAGTGACAGGGTCAAGTACATCATGTGTCATTCAGGTGGGGGGCTCAGGAATTTCTGGCACCTGAAGTGAGGTAAGGAGCATAATGCATCAGCACTTTTTCCAAACTTATCAAGAAAAAACAAAACATTAAGATTTATTTTACTATTACTGATTATCTTTTCTAAGACAAAAGGAACCGGGTGCAGAAGCAGGGCGTAAGAGTGGACATGGAACATGACCACTGAAGCACAGCACCACACAGAGACAGTTAAGCCCCAGATGTCTGCGGGCCTCCCTGACAGCCGCCAGGCCCACCGCAAGAGCTTGGAGAAGTGAGTTTTCTCCAAACTTCCCCAGGAAGGAGATGCCTCGGCCATCTTGGACGTCCCCTCCCCTAGCTGGCTGAACAGCAGGTGCTCTCCCAGCGCTGGCGCTGCCACACAGCCGAGGCGCCCTCCAGCAGCCCTTATGCGGGCGTGACAGAGGGCTCAGAGCATCTTGCCTCAGGGTCATTCATTTCACAATGTCACCCCAGGTTCACACTTCCGACCTGAGTGGCATTAGTAAAAGAATTAAGATCGCCGGGCGCAGTGGCTCATGCCTGTAATCCCAGCACTTTGGGAGGCCGAGGCAGGCAGATTACGAGGTCAAGAGATCAAGACCATCCTGGCCAACATAGTGAAACCCCGTCTCTACTAAAATACAAAATTTAGCCGGGCGTGGTGGTGCGCGCCTGTAGTCCCAGCTACTCAGGAGGCTGAGGCAGGAGAATTGCTTGAACCCGAGAGGTAAAGGTTGTGGTGAGCCGAGATTGTGCGAAAGAGCGAGACCGTCTCAAAAAAAAAAAAAAACGGAATTAAGATCACATATGAATAACTAATAACCACTAAGGTCATATTTCTAGTTACTTTCTTCGTTATTTATATGGAAATAGACTGAGGCTTTCGGCTCCTGCCTCAGCACTTACGGGGTCTTTTCCCCACATGACCCCTCTGTGGGCACACACGGCCTCTCCCACCCAGACTCTCATCCCCACTGAGGTGTGGCGCAGGCACCTGTCCCCACCTGGGCTTCAGGTTCCTGGAAGTACCACAGAACCTGGCGCCACCAGCCCGATTCCTGCCCCTGCGGCCCTCCCAGCCTTCTCCCTAGCTTTTTCCTACAGAATTCTTCCTGGAGTCCTCAAAGGCCTCCCTCTGCCCAGCCCGCCTCCCCAACTCACTCTCTTCACCCCCTGGAAACGAACTCCCTTTTCAGCTGCCTCCTCATCCTATGTCCCATTATCTTTTGTTGTTTAATTTTTAAGCATGAAAATGTTCAAACACACATTCGTCAGACAGACAATGATGTATACTTGTCCTGCACCACCCTCCCCAGAGGGGCATTCTCTGAAATTGGTTATCATCTCCCTGCGTATTTTCATGGTGTTTGTATCTACATACACATCCAAGAACACATACCATTTTTTTTTCAGTTTACACTGATGCCATCATACAGAACAAAACCCTTTACAACTTGCTTTTATAGCTCAACTTTTTTTTTTAAAAGAGTTAGAGTCTCACTCTGTCACCCAGGCTGGAGTGCAGTAACACAGTCCTAGCTCACTGCAGCCTTGACCTCCTAGATTCAAGCAATCCTCCCGCCTCAGCCTCCCAAGTAACTGGGACTAAATACAGGCACACGCCCTCTGCCCTGCCAGCTTCAGCCTTATTCTCAAGGTTTACTCCAGTTGACCTGACTGGTTTTAATCCCTGTGTAGCATTACAATCAAGGAATAATCAGCTCTGGCTCCCCTCCTTCCTTCAGCTACAACCCTTTGCACCTGCTCCCAGAGCCCGGCGTCCTGGCCTCTCCACCTGCAAAACCCTCCCCGCCCTCCCCGAGGGCTGCCGGCCTCCTCCCGGGACTCTGCAGCAGCTTCCAGCCCTTGAAGAGGAGCTACAGCTGATTATTCATTGGAGGTAATCAATGCTGGGATGAAAATACTGCTCACCCACATGTACACATTTAAAATGTTTTGAATGCTTTTAGAGTTCCTTTTCATCATGGAAGAAATAGGGTAGCAACTTGGAAAACAGAGGGGAGGAAAGCACCTCTCAGGCCTGGGGCCGGCCCCACACGACTGTGTCTCGCCCCCACTGAAGGCAGCTCCGTGGCCTGCAAGCCGTTCACGTTTGTCCTGCCTCTCCCACCAGCCAGGGGTTCCTGGGGGGTCTCTGTCTCTCTGGGACACGCAGAGGTGGAGAGGGAGGAAGAGGAGGAGACAAGAGAAGATGGAGCAGAGAGCTCTCTCCAGAACTTGGCTGTGACGGGGCGGAGGCTGAGAGAGCCTTTGGTTTGTTTTTTAACAACAGACTCCCGAGTGTGTCTTAAGTCCAAAGAGCAGGGCTCCGTGAGGGAAAGAGGGAAGAGCTGCAGTGGGCGGGGGTGGGGGGAGGGCCTCCACAGGCAGGAGCGGGCTGGCACTGCCCCCAGCCAAGCCGCAGACCTCTGGCCTTATGTCCCTTGCCTGGGCCTTCCACCTGCTTCTCCGTTCATCTGGGAAGATGTTCCCTGCCTCCTTTACCCTTGCTGCAACCCATTCACACCCTCCAGAGCCCCTTAATCACTCTCACCTTCTTCCTTCCTCATCCAGGGTGCTGCCTGCCCGCACCCCTGCTGTGAGCCTGTGAGCTCGGAGACTGCCTCTGTTTCTGAGTATACACAGCCTCCAGTCCCAAGCAGCTACCTAGTCCACAGGCGCACCGCCTTCCCCCTCAGTGTGGATTTTCTACGAGGCCTGCGGTGGGGACAGTCTCAGGTGTGGGAACAGCCACTGCCTTGAAATCCAGCTGGCACCTTGACCCAGCACCTGAGTCACAGGCGGCCCCAGCTCTGGGTCAGGGGTGGCAAGTCATGGTACCCACCCGGCCTGAGAATGGGTGCAGAAAGGTGAGCTGCCCCTTTAATTTCTTCCCAGGCAAAGCCTCCAGACAACAAAAACAACATTTTAATTTAAATTCTGATTCCACATTCATTCACAGAGCAGCTCTGAGCAGGGGTTTCATTAAAGGCTTTAACAGATTTTATAGGACTTGTCACATCAGGAAAGGTGATGGAGCAAATGCATTTTCTCTGCTTCCAGGATTTCAACAATGGCTGAAGAAACCAACTCACCATGAAAACGCAGGGCAGTCCAGCCTTGTGCAGACAAAGGAGAAATAAGCCTCACTCAGGCAAACAGTGCTGGCGGCCTTTCTCCCTCCCTCCACCATGGAAAGCAAAGGAAGGGCAGGGCCCAGAGTGGACAGAGGCTTCTTCCTTGGATCAGGGAAACCTGAGGTCTCAGGGCCCAAATCCCAGCGCTGCCTGCAGGAAGGGGCCCAGCACCTCACAGTCGGTGGCCTCTGTCCACAGCTCCCTCAGTCTGGGGCAGGGCAAGCTGTCTGCACTCTGATCTGGCTTCTTTTCCTAGGCCCTAGGACACAGGGGGCAACTGCCTATCCACTTTCCCTTCTCAGAAACACGGACACATCAGCAGGGTGACCTGTTCGTCCCAGTTGGCCCAGATTGTGCTAGTTTTAAAACTGAGGGTCCTGGAAACCCCTTCGTTTGGGCAATCCGGGATGGGAGACCACACCTGCTGGGGATTTCCTCGTCAGTCTGTTCCCAAGTGCCTCAACTTAACCCTAATCCTACCCCTAACCCAAATTCAACTCACCACTGGCAGAACCATTCTCTGTCCAGGACTACCTCTGCCTGGCCAGGGTGTTCAAGCCCTTGGTGGTTGAGGTGTTCCTGTGGGTCCCCGGCCCTGGCCTGCCTGAAGGTTGAACAGCACTTGCCCTCATCAGTGCCCACCTGGCCTCTGTCCACCATCTGCTCTGCTGTCAAGGACTCCCCAACCCCCGGCCTTCTGCCAGGTGCCTCAGGAGAAACATCCATGGCTCCCCTGGGCTCCCTACCCCAGTCACAGGGCTGTGGAAAGCACTCCTTCTGAACGCCACACCCCACCCTGCCCATGCCCTGCCTGCTCCCCCAACACCAGAGTTCCTGCAGGACGATGGCCAAGCCGCTCTCACCGGGTGAACTGCACCAGCCCAAACACCTGTTCCCTCTCCATGGGGCCCCACCCACCCGGGTACAGACTTTCTAACAGTCAGAGCAAGTGTTTAGGGAACCATCAAAGCAGGGCAAAACGACTGTTTTAAGAATTTAGCATATTTTTAAGTGTCTAAGTAGTCAACCTCAGGAAAACCTGCAATGTTTTAGACTTTCTTACACTGATTTTATGATTTAATGTTGTTTTTAATGCTTAAAAAAAAAATTTTTTTTTTGAGAGCCTCACTCTGTCACCCAGGCTGCAGTCCAGTGGGGTGATCTCGGCTCACTGCAACCTCCGCCTCCCGGGTTCAAGCAATATTCTCGCCTGAGCCTCCCAAGTAGGTGGGACTACAGGCACGTGCCACCACGTGAGGCTAATTTTTGTGCTTTTAGTAGAGACGGGGTTTCACCATGTTGGCCAGGCTGGTCTTGAACTCCTGACCTCAGGTGATCCATCCACCTCAGCCTCCCAAAGTGCTAGGATTACAGGCATGAGCCACTGCACCTGGCCAATGCTTAAGAATTTTATGTCGGGCTGGGCTCAGTGGCTCATACCTGTAATCCCAGCACCTTGGGAGGCTGAGGCATATGGATCACCTGAGGTCAGGAGTTCAAGACCAGCCTGGCCAACATATTGAAACCCTGTCTCTACTAATAATACAAAAATTAGCCGGGTGTGGTGATGGGCACCTGTAATCCCAGCTACTTGGGAGGCTGAGGCACGAGAATGGTTTGAACCCAGGAGGCAGAGGTTGCAGTGAGCCAAGATTGCACCACTACTCTCCAGCATGGGTGACAGAGTGAGAGTCTGTCTCAAAAAAAAAAAAAAATTATGTCAAGAAGCATCCTCACTTTTTGGCAGGGGCTGAATGTATGTGCTCAGTTCTGTGCCGTGTGAATAGCTGAACGCAGGGCAGAGCATCTGGTTCGGCACAAATCTCTCTGCTGTCCTTATGAGATGATGAGGCCTCTACCCACCCAGTGGAGGGTGAATTCCCCAAAAGTAGAGACAGGCTGGCCTTCATCTCCGTGAGACTTCCCAGAGGCAGCAGCACCACTTAGCAGAAAGGAGCCTGAGGCCTAGAGTCAGCCAGTCCCACGTTCGAATCCCAACTTGGTGTGGCTGTGGGCCGGTGACTTAACCTTTCTGAAACCCAGTCTCCTAATCTAGAGGGCAGGGTTGTTGTGAGCATCAAACGAGCTTGTGAAAACACAAGGGACCTGCACACAGTAGGTGCTCGTTAAGAATGACCATGCATGTCTGAACCCTCGTGGCCTTGTTCCAGGATGTGGCAAGAGCAGGGCTTCACCCAAGTGCACCAAATGCATGAACGAATGAATGAATGGCAGGACAGTGCCCATGCACACCAACAGCCTCCCCGGCCCTCCCCACCCCACAGACTGTGCCCCATCTATCTCAGCATCCGAGCATCACCTGACCCCAAAACACCGACATCGAGAGGTCCGCAGAGCTCCTCGGGGACAACCCTGGGTCACCAGGGCAGATCACAGCCTGTCCAGACCAGCTTGTGGTCGGCTCACTCCACCAGGCCCAGACCTGAGCCCTCCGACACCTCCTACACACACTGTGCCCCGGGGGCTGCCCAGGTGCCCTGGGGAGCTCTGGAGTGTCCATTCCCCGGGTCACTGGTGGTTCGTTGAGTAGCAGAGTCACATCTGACAGAGCTCTTCCCACCGTCCTGTGCTGCCCTGTCCAGCACCTGGCCCACCCATTTTCCACTTCTGTGACCTGTAGGGCCACCTGTGGGCTGTCTGAGTCCAGCTGCTGGGTGGGGTTGGCCTGCAGCGAGCCAGCTGGGAGGGGGTGTTTGTTCCCACAGCCCTGCCTGCAGGCGGCTGGGAGGAGGGAGAGCAGTCTGGAGACCCAGGGGGCTGATCTTGAAACTTCAGGGAGCACTGGGGTCCCCCAAGACCCTGTTAAAACCTCATGGGGTGCACCATGGCTGAGTTGTGCGTGGCCCAGGGCTGGCTGTGAGGGTCCACTGGGCCATACCCACATGGTCAGTGTGTTTGCTGTGCTTTGATTTAAAAATAAGTAAAGACATAAATACATAAATAACCAAGTATCCAGCTCCTCCCTGAGCTGCTTGGGGGTCGGGTCGGGTCTGCTGAAGCAAGCAGGAGAGGGCCCTTCCCAAAGTGGCTGTGGACCAAGACCCAAGCTCAAGTCCCAGGAACCCAAGAAGCAAACACAGCCCAGAGGGCCCTGAGGGTGGACAGTGGGGGGGG
>PVKP010032130.1:0-26251 GCA_004027715.1 Plecturocebus donacophilus | reverse complement strand
TGGCTGTTTTGCCCATTAGTTGATGTAGATTCTTCATTATGGTGATGCTCTTTACCTTTTGGTATGTTTTTGGAATGGCTGATACTGGTTGTTCCCGTCCATGTGTAGTGCTTCTTTCAGAAGCTCTTGTAAAGCAGGCCTGGTGGTGATGTAATCTCTGAGTACTTGTTTGTTCGCAAAAATTTTTATTTTTCCTTCATTTATGAAGCTTAGTTTGGCCGGATATGAAATTCTAGGTTGTAAGTTCTTTTCTTTAAGGATGTTGAATGTTGGGCCCTCTCTCTTCTGGCTTGTAGGGTTTCTGCTGAGAGATCTGCTGTGAGTCTGATGGGCTTCCCTTTGCGGGTAACCCGACCCTTCTCTCTGGCTGCCCTTAGCATTTTCTCCTTCATTTCAACCCTGGTGAATCTGACGATTATGTGTCTTGGGGTTGCTCTTCTTGAGGAATATCTTTGTGGTGTTCTCTGTATTTCCTGGACTTGAATTGGCCTGCCTTGCTAGGTTGGGGAAGTTTTCCTGGATAATATCCTGAAGAGTATTTTCCAGCTTGGATTCATTCTCTTTGTCACATTCAGGTACACCTATCAAATGTAGATTAGGTCTTTTCACATAGTCCCATATTTCTTGGAGACTTTGTTTATTCCTTTTTACCCTTTTTTCTGTCGTCTTGCCTTCTCATTTTATTTCATTGAGTTGATCTTCGACCTCTGATATCCTTTCTTCTGCTTGGTCAATTCGGCTGTTGAAACTTGTGCATGCTTCATGAAGTTCTCGTGTTGTGTTTTTCAGCTCCATCAATTCACTCATATTCTTCTCTAAGTTGTCCATTCTCGTTAGCATTTCGTTAAATCTTCTTTCAAGATTCTTAGTTTTTTTGCATTGGGTTAGAACTTGCTCTTTTAGTTCACAGAAGTTGCTTATTATCCACCTTCTGAAGCCTGATTCTGTGAGTTCATCACACTCATCCTCCGTCAGGCCTTGTTATCTTGCTGATGAGGAGCTGCGATCCCCTGTAGGAGGAGAGGCATTCTGATTTCGGGTGTTCTCAGCCTTTTTGCACTGGTTTCTTCCCATTTTTGTGGATTTATCCACCTGTCGTCTTTGTAATTGGCAACTTTCAGATTGGGTCTCTGAGTGGACGTCCGGCTTGTTGGTTATGAAGTTTTTTCTGTTTCTTAGTTTTCCTTCAGCGGACGCCCCTTCCCCACAGAGCTGGGCCTTCCCGGGTTCAGCTGTGCTTGCTATGAAACTCTCAGTCCTCAGCGCTTCCAATTGCTGTTCTCCTTGTGGGAATGGGACCAGCGGAGCCCGACTAAAAGGGCACCCAGTCCGTATACTCCACACTGAGAGGCGCCGTGCTGGGTTGCCGGCAAAACAGCCGCGCTGGCCAAAAGAGTCGCGCTGGCAACCCGTGTGGCTCTTTCGCCGGGAATCTCCCAGTTTGTAGGCATCAAAAATTCATTTGCAATTGCAGCATCCACTCGCTCTCTGAGCTTTCACTGGGAGCTACAATCCTGAGCTGCTGCTATGTGGCCATCTTGGATCTCTTTCCTCCCAGTGATGAAGTTTTTCTGTTTCTTAAGTTTTCCTTTGGTGGATGCCTGTTCCCCCCAGAGCTGGACCTTCCCGGGTTCGGCTGTGCTTGCTGTGTAACTCTCAGTCCTCAGCGCTTCCAATTGTTGTTTTCCTTGTGGGGATGGGATCAGCCAAGCCCGTCCATCCGTATACTCCGCACCGGGAAGTGCTGCACTGGGGCACCGGCAAAACAGCCACGCCGGCCAAAAGAGTCGCACTGGCAACCCGTGTGGCTCCTCTGCCGGGAATCTCCCTGTCTGTGGGCAACAAAAATTCGTCAGAAAGTGCGGCGTCCACTCGTTCTCTCCGCTTTCACTGGGAGCTACATTCCTGAGCTGTTGCTAATCGGCCATCTTGGATCTCCCTCGGCCATCTTGGATCTCCTCATAAAATTTTAAGGTCAGTAGGCACATTGGCACATTTTTCGATAGAATATATGAAAAAAGTAAAAGAGTAGAACTTTTTGTTTTTGTTACAATAGTGCTACATAACCAATCACAAATTTTAGAGACTTAAAACTAAACTGTTTATTTTTCTTGTTCAAGGTTTTGGTCAGTTCCACATCCCCTTTCCTCATTCTTGAACCAGTGGCTAGCCAGTAGATTACAGAAGCAAAAGAAATAAAGCCAATTTTAAAGCTTCTGCTTAATGTGACAATGAAGCAAACTAATAGAGGAACAGAAAAACAAATACCACATGTTCTCACTTAGAAGTGGGAGCCAAACATGGAGTACATATGGCCACAAAGAAGGGAACAACAGACAGCAGGGCCTACTTGAGGGTGGAGGCTGGAAGAAGGGTGAGGATGGAAAAACTACCTATTGAGTACTATGCCTACTACCTGGATGACAAAATAATCCTTACACCAAACCCCCACAACATGGAGTTTATCTATATAACAAACCTGCACTTGTACTCTTGAACCTAAAATAAAAGTAAAAGAAAAAAGCCTCTGCTTGCATCACATCTACTAACCAGTTAGCCAAAGCAAGTCACATGGGCAAGCTCAATGTTAAATAGGTGGGGAAATGCTGCATATACTCTGCCCATTCTGGTAGAAGGTACTGCCAAGTCACTTGACAAGTGCTTTGTAATTCTATCGCAGGGAGAGAGGGAAGAACTGGGAATACTTGAATTACCACATCCACAATTCTATTTGTGACTTCCCTTTACTCTTCAGTTCCCATTTGGTACCTTGAAAAATCATAAAAAGTTGGAGGTCATCTAGTATGATCCTTTCCTTTTACATATAAGTTATCTGGGGCCCAGAGAGATTATGGGACTTGCCTATGATCACACAGTCAATTCAGAGCTCTACCACATTGAACCAAATGGTTGTAAGTCTAACTTTCCTCTCTATCATCTGCCTCCAAACCCCAACTCCACAGGGAATCACAGGGGTTTAGTTCATGAGGTGAATATATGAGTAAGGCCCTGAACTCCAGTGTCCAGAGGTAAAAGCCTAGATTCACTGTGGATATGAAGGGTTTTAGAAGTGCACTGAGAAGACAGTATAAATTCTAGGTTCTGATTGGAGAAATTGGTTTTTCACAAAGTGACTGGTGTGTGTGTAGGGAGGACAAATTTCTAATGAGAATATTTATAGACTCTATTTGTTATTTAAAAGTAGGTAATATTTCCAGAAGGAAATGTTTAGTTTGTTTCCCAGTTGCTTTCCATTGTCTCCATGCTTCATCTGACAAAGAATCAAATGTAAGGAAGGGCAAGAGGGTGGGTAAGTGGAACAACAGTGGAAGACTGCCAGAGATGGAGGAAAGATTAAAATGCGGCCTTTTCAAGATGATGTTTGTTTTTTGTTTCCCTAATGCCCTCTCTAAGGTAAATCACCAGGGGCTATGTGTTTGGCTTGCTCCTCAAAAGCAGATCTGAGTTGGTAAGCCACTGAAACACATCAGAGGACGGTTTGTTTTGAGAGAAGGGAACAGCTGTTCCTCCTGGAGTCGCTGGCAGACACGGGCTCCGTTACCGCTGTGTTCCTAGATGGTATTGCTTACAGCCCTTTTTGTGTTCTGCTTACTGTTCCAATTCTGTAGGTCAGCTTGAATGGATATTATATATATTTTTAGAGACCCTTATAGCTAAGATAGTATTTATTATCGATGACTTGTCTAAGTTCAAAAGTTTCTTTAACATTTCATGGTTTTACTCCCAGTTTGTTTACTTCTGCAAATCAGCTCTTCTGGCAAGAAACTTGACTCCTCCAGATGATATTATCTTGGAGGAATGTAGGGCCAGGCTACAGGGTAGTTTTTCTGAGAATAAATGATCTGACCACACATAATAAACAAAGCCAGCTAAGAAGCAGCCATTCAACATGAAAACAAAGAGCAATAATTTAGACATATAGCTTTAAAATAGACACAGAGGAAAAGATACAAAATATGTTTTAAAATAATTATTTCCCATCTTAGTTTTGTTCTGTTCCCCTTATTTTAGCCTTAAACAGACGGTCCCCAAATTTTCAACTATGATTTCATTTTTAACATAATGAAATTTCACAGAATCACACATAATAGTGGTTGAACTTTTAGTAGAAGCTGACTGGAAAATACATAAGGACAAACACATTGCTGTGAATTCAGTAATGCTTTTTGCCCAGGCTGGATTTGAATTCCTGGGCGCAAGTGATCTTCCCATCTCAGTCTCCCGAGTAGGAAGTGGTGAGGTCTGTAGGTACACACTACCTCATCTGGCTTCAATATTGCTTTCAATTAAAGGCGTACTTTATTAAACAAAAGAGCATCTCTATTCATTTGAAGACTGGGTGTATACATCAGTACAACCTACCTTATTCAGATAAGCATACCTTATGGGACTTCAGGTCCCCTTGTAATAATTTAAAACTTGCAGGTGTCCATGGCTCATAGGTTGATATCTAAACTTTGCCTTTTATCATTTATGCCTGTCAACTTTGGGAGTTGTCCTATTTAATGACATCATTGCTCTCCTGCCTGCAAGGCACTGCATATTCTTACCAGTTGGCTTTAACAGTATATAATATAATGGTCAGAACTCTGTCTTTTTAAAAGTCAGAAGATTGGAATTTTGGATTGTTTTGTTGTTGTTATCTACTAATATATTTCTCTGAAGAACTCAATAACTTTGAGACTGTTTTGCTTTTTGCAAATGTAAGGATGGGGCTGGGGAAATACTTGCTTAGCCCAACTCATGGTTATTGTGAGGAGCATATTAGATTATGTAGCACTTAATCATATAAACAATAAATGGTCCCCACTGAGTATTTTTGCAGAATCTTTCCATTTGGAACCAAATTATCAGCTTTTGCCATGCTATAAAGACACAGTTCACCCAGACTTCCATTGGCCTGGGTGACTACCATGCTCTTCAAACACACAGTGGGTAGTAGATAGGAAGGGGGAGATCTGTGCATTGGACTGGGCTGGAGTAATGACCTAGGTTTACGATTTATCTCTGCCATTTCAGTGAGTCATTTTCATCTCTCTGAGCCTTAGTCCCTTGTGAATAGAGAAATAAATGAAAATCTCAGAGATGTTCACATTTTGCAATTAGGGCTTTTTTTTCCTAAATGAAATTAAATTGCAAAACTCCAATATATAAATCAGATACCCAAAAAATGCAGTTTTCTCATGCAGTTAAAAATGTTCATTGATTGCAAATGAGGCCATAGGAGCACAATTTGAAAACCAATGATTTAGTTCATGTCTAAGATCCAGCTTTACATTAAGATGCCCGTTTATTAAAGTGAGATATGTTTCTGCCCAAATATTGCTAGTTGTCATTTACCTGGGACTTCTTGCCTTGATGGTCTTTTCCACTCAGGAAATCAAACTACAGAGCAGCACTTTAAGTGTAAAAAGAAATCAAAGAAAGTTCTATATTCTTCAGTAATAGTTCCCTCAAGCAATGGTGACCCAATTTAATGCCCTTCTTCATGTTAGTAATTTTTTTTCTCTAAAGAACTGGGCCAGGAAATCTAGCATCTCAGCACCATCCCCCATAGACTAGTATAGGAAGAAACATTCATAATGCTACAATTTGTGGCCATTCTAGGACTGAGTCTGGATCTGAAGGATCCCTCTTTGTTCACTTGGTGCCCAACAGTAACTGACATATAGAGGACACTCAATAAGTCTTGAATGACTGACTGACTAAATGGATTGAGTGAATTTGTGGCAACTAATTAAGCAAGAAAAAACTGAGTGGTGTTTTTTTTTTTTTCCAATCAAAAAAACATGATTGGTTTTGAAAGCAGCTATTATTAAGTTTCTAATTAAGTTTGTCACTGAGCAAATCTAGTCTATGCCTTCAGACCCCAACAACACCCCTGTACTCTCAGGGTTTTGAGATATTTTGAGTTTCCAAACCATGCTGGGGTCATTTTCAGGGAGCAGACTGAACTGTCACGTGGTAGCTGCCCTTGTTTCCTTTTTTTTTTTTAACGTAATCCCAAATGTGAAAATAAATTGTCCTTATTTTCAGCCACTGAAAGAATGTTGGGGAGCTAGATCTTGAGGCTAGTAGAGAATAGCAGTTAATTATGAGAAGCACAGACACAGACTACTGAGGCTCTAATTCTGACCTTTCCACATGTTAGCTACCACTATGGGTAGCTATCTCTGTTTCTATAAAATGGGGTATTAACTAATGTGAGGATTGAATGAGCTAATGCCCCTGAAGTTCTTAGAACAGAGCCAGACATGTTGTAAACATTCAATAGGTATTGACTTTCATTTATTCATCCTGAATGAAAACCTCAGAGGTGTTCACATTTTGCAATTAGGGCTTGCCTAACTCAAAACTTATGCTCTTTTGTTTAATAAAGTATGCCTTTAATTAAAATTTATAGTGCAAAGAGCACACGTTTTGAGTTAGGCAAGCCGGACTTTTAATTCAGACTCTGGCCCTTTTTTTGGGGGCAGTCATTTAACTTCACTAAACTTTTTTCATCTTGTGTAAGTGCTATTTAAAATTATAGCAGACTATAGCTTTCTGATATCTAAGACTCTTAAGTTTAAGAAAACACTTGTATAGGCCCGCTTTGGAGATGAAGGAGGAAGCCTCAGCCAGAGAACTAAAATGCTTTGCATAATAAAACAATTTTGAGCATCCCGGAGTTTGAGATGAAAGCACCAACCCGAGGAAAGAGAGAAGTCCAGCAAAGTAGCCAGAAATCCGGGGCTCTATTTGGGGAAACAGTTTTAATATCCAATATTAAGTTGTTGCTTGGCACCAGAGTAGAACGTTCCTTACCTTTTACCAAAAGTTAAATAGATGTTTGTTACCCAAGCAATCATGTGTGGGTGATAACTCTGGGGAATGAAGAAATTGGGGTAATGTATCAAGTATTGGGTAAGGCCACATAGCAAAAGGGAACATAAATACATGGGCAATGCAAAGGAGACATGGAGAATTTGGCATGTGTAGGAAAACAGAATGTGAGGCAAGGAAGAGAAACCTGGAGATGCGGAGAGGAACAGGGATTTCTCACCAGTGTGTGAGATGGGAATGAGGCACTTTTATTTTACACTAATCTTAGAGGATAAGAAAGCTAGAGTCTGTTGAAGAACTTGAGTACCCTGGCATTTGAATTATAGGCTGGGCAGGATTCCTATAATTAAAGGTAATGGATGTGGCCCTGCGCAATAGCTCACACCTGTAATTCGAGAACTTTGGGAGGCGTAGGAGGGAGGATTGTTTGAGCCCAGGCATTCAAGACCAGTTAGGGTAATATGGCAAAAACCCATCTCTATGAAAAATACAAAAATTAGCCAGGTGTGGTGACACATACCTGTAGTCCCAGCTACTTGGGATGCTGAAGGGGGAGAATCATCTGAGCCTGGGAAGCTGAGGTGGCAGTGGGCCGAGGTCGAGCCACTGCACTCCAGCCTGTGCAAAAGGGCAAAACCCTGGTCTTAAAATAATAAAATAAAATAAAATAAAATAAAATAAAAAAGTGAATGGAAGTAAACTAGCACAAGTAACTGTTTGATAAATGACAACTATCATATTGTTGATTCATGTATTATTCATTGAATATGTATCTAGCCCAAGGAAGCTGGGCAAAGACCAGCTGGTACACATGGGGGCAGTGGAGCATACAGGTTCCCACTCATCTTACTCATGGCTGAGACTTACCTAATGTTCATCTTCTTATTCCCCACATCTCTGCCTCCAGCCTTTTATTCCTGTCTGCACAAAGAAAACATACTCCTTGAAGGAACAAAATGGGTTTCCAGGAGTAGTGGGGCTATGTCTCTGGAGGAGTACAGGCAGGCTTGTGTGATGTGTGATGGTAAAGGATTTCTTCAAAGTCATGTTCATGCCTTAGAGAATGCCTGGAGACTACAAGTTTTTAAATTGTTTCATTAATCAACTCACTGAAGGTAAGAGTGACAAGTAGTGTCCTAAAAACATGCAGTTACTTTACCTGTAATCCATTTTCCAGTAAGTGACTACCAAGATAGCTGAAGCACAAGAATAGGTAATGGCTTTGTTTTCCCAAGATATAGTCACTGCAATTATTTTTAGATGAAAGATCTGGAGCCAGAAGCCCAACTCATAATTATGTTGCTATGATTCTGCAACCAGTTGTTCTGTGGAATTAATTCAACTGTGAAAACTTTAAAGTTACGTTTTCTGAAAAAGCGGAAAAACTGAAAGTAAAATATTCCATGACACGCAGTGCTGTTTCCTGAGATCATCTCCCATCGCTCCACTTCGACTTGCATGCCTCCTGCTTAGCCTCCCTTGCATTCCCAGCTCTTACCCTGCTCTACAAATTACTGAAGTCCACTGACGGTCCCTCCTCTGTGAAGCATCCCTGAAGGCCCCAGCCTGGCAGATCTCCCCTTCCTCTGACCTCCTGTATTGGTAGTGCATTGTCTACACCTTTCTTAGAACCTCTCATCTTTTCCCATGAATTCTAATTTATTTTCATATATATATCTCACTATTTTCAAAGCTAGGTTTGTACTGTGTAATATAGTTGACTGTTTGTATCCAGGGGTTTCACATCTGTAGATTCCACCAACCATGAATTCAACCAACTAAGAATTCAACCAGTGGTCGATTACAACTATTTGGAAAAAGTCCAGGTATGGCAGCTCACAGCTGTAATCTCAGGACTTTGGTAGGCTGAGGTGAAAGGGCTGCTTGAGCTCAGGAGTTTGAGACCAGCATGGGCAACCAAGACCTCATCTCTACAAAAATATGCAAAAATTAGTCAGGCAAAAATGCAAAAAATAGTGATGCGTGCCTGTGATCTCAGCTATTTGGGAGGCTGAGGGAGGAGGATCACTTGAGCCTAGAAGGTAGATACTCCAAGCCACAGTGACAAAGCAGGATTCTGTCTAAAAAAAAAAAAAAGAAAAGAAAAGAAAAACCCCAAAGAATAAAAAATAATAGTTAAACAATTTTAAAAAATACAACATAACAACTATTTTCATAGCACTTACATTGTGTTAGGTATTGTAAGTAACCTGGAGATGTATGCTGGAAGATGTTCATAGGTTATATGCAAATACTGTGCCCTTCTACATAAGGGATCTGAGCATCCTCAAATTTTGGTATCTTTGGGAATACTGGAACCAATCCCTCTTGGGTACCAATGAACAACTGTAATTTTCCATTTCAAAAACAATATGTCAAATCTATATCAAAAATCTGGAAGAGAAAAAGGAAATAATACATCTCATCATTTTGACACAAATTTTGTACTCATCACTTTAGACTGTTTTTTTCTAAACCCTTTTCTATGATTATTTTTTCATTGATTTAATCCTAGTGGATATGCAATTTTATATCCTTTTTTCAATTAACATTATATCATAATCATTACTCAAATTGCTACATAGCCTTCATAAATATTTCTTTAAAGGCTGCAAAATATTAATTTTCTATTGTTAAAATTTTAGATTATTATATTCCACTATTATAAACATTGCAGTTGACATTTTCATGCACATAGTTTTTCCAGTGTGTGTGTTTGTGTATGCACATGTACATTTTGATTTTTTTCCCTTAGGATAGTGTCCCAAAAGGAAACTTACTGAACCAAAGAGCAGGACTGTTTCTATGGCACATATTGCCAAGTTGCTTTCCATAAGAGTTGGACCAATTTATATTATTAGAAGTGTATGAGGATATTGGTTTCTCCAAAGCTTCACCAAAATTATGTTCTTAATTATTTAATCTTTGTATAAATGAAATAGGATGACTTTAGTGCACTGCTTTAATTTTTTACCATGAATTATTTTAAGCATACAGAAAAGTATGCAGAAAAAATACATAACCCCTGGTCCTGGTTTATCAAACCTTAACAAATTTCCACACTTTCATTAGTTTTTTGTTGTTGTTGTTGTTGTTGTTTTTGTTTGTTTTTTTGGTCTTTGAGATGGAGTCTTGCTCTGTCACCCTGGCTGAAGTGCAGTGGCTCGATCTCAGCTCACTGCAACCTCTGCCTCCCAGATTCAAGTGATTCTCCTGCCTCAGCCTCCCGAGTGGCTAGGACTACAGGTGTGTGCCACCACGCCTGGCTAATTTTTTGTATTTTTAGTAGAGATGGGGTTTCACGGTGTCAGCCAGGATGTTCATGATCTCCTGACCTTGTGATCTACCGCCTTGACCTCTCAAAGTGCAGTACTGCATATATAACTGAAGTTGTGCACAATTTTCCCAAATCCATTCCAGTGCCTTCAGCCCTCCCTCTATAGAGACAACTGGAATTTGATGTTTTTCATTCCTTTACACTCCCATGTCCATATGTTTTAATTGTTAAATCTTTAATTACTAATGAAGTCGAATTTTTTTTTTTTTAAGATGGGGTTTCACCATGTTGGTCAGGCTGGTCTTGAACTCTTAACCTCAGGTGATTCGCCCGCCTTGACGAAGTCAATTTTTTTAACATAATATAACTAATATTAAAGTGCTCAGATTCTAGAGTTAGGTGGAACTGTCTTTGAATTCCTGCTCTGTCACTAGTTAACCATGTCTCCAGAGGCCTCTCTGTGACTAGGTTGCCTCGTCTATGAAATGGAGGTAATAATAATTCATACTATTTTTTTTTCCTTTTGAGACAGGGTTTCTCTCCTGT
Organism: Plecturocebus donacophilus; assembly: GCA_004027715.1. Classification (NCBI taxonomy): domain Eukaryota; kingdom Metazoa; phylum Chordata; class Mammalia; order Primates; family Pitheciidae; genus Plecturocebus; species Plecturocebus donacophilus. The sequence continues at coordinate 15,582 of PVKP010032130.1, read as the reverse complement.
CGCCCAGAGTGCAGTGGTGCACTCTCAGCTCACTACAACCTCCACCTCCTGGGCTCAAGCAATTCTCCTGCCTCTGGGACTACAGGCATGTGCCACCACAACAAGCTAATTTTGGTATTTTTAGTAGAGATGGGGTTTCACCACGTTGGCCAGGCTGGTCTCAAACTCCTGACCTCAAGTGATTCACCCACCTCGGCCTCCCAAAGTGCTGAGATTACAGGTGTGAGCCACCACACCTGGCTAATTCATACTATGCTTTATCATATTATGAAGATGAAATGGGAAGCTGCATGTGAAATTCTTGGCATAGTGCTCTAGTTTTTCTTGTGAATTATTTGACCCTTTTCTTAGCAAGATTAGATTACCTAAAACTTGTGAAGCACTTTTACAACATGATCCTATTTATTCCTCACAACGGTTTTATGAGCAGGTACTGCAAGAATCCTATTTGATCCAAATGATAAGCCAGCATGTTGCAGAGCTGTGTTGAAACCTGAGTGTCAGGTTCTGGCACCTCCTGCTTTGAACTTACTTGCTGCAGCTCCATCAACTCTAAAGTCATTTTGTGATACAATGTCACTGATTTATGAGGTGGTTTTAGTCCTATTCTTTAACACAGTCATTATAGACAGATCCTAGTTTCTCTCTGACTTATAATTGTCTTCCTTCTCTATTTTTTCCCTGAATAGTCTACATAAAAATATTTTATTGCTCTATACAACTAAATATACTCTTAAACTCAACAAATAACATTACCACTAATAATATGTTATATTTTAACATTATTAAAGATTTAGGATTTTATTGGGTTGGTATTACTTTTCTCTGATTTTTTTTGTAAAACAAAGTAAAGATCTTAAGCAATTCCTGTATCCAAATTTCAATATATGAATGCATTAGTCCTAAACATTTTAACTAAAATAAACTCTTAAAGATTCTGGATATTTATTAATAGTTAACTAGAGTAGAATTAAAATTTTATTATTTATAAAAATGTAATTAAAAAAAGAATAATAACAAACTTTATTTAAATGTATTTAGAAACCAAATTTCACAATACCTTATTTTTAAGCTGGTTTTTCAAGGCACAAGAAAAAATATTCTGGATATAGGTTATAATCTACTCTTGTGTGCATTAATAGGACACATGTATAAATATCAGTTTTGTTTATACAAGTTTTAAACTACAAACATCTTAAGATGACATTCTATGGTAATCATATTTTACTGTTTATCAATATTCCATTTTTCCTTTGAAAATTCTGACACCTTTCACATTGACATTCTCCTTATCATATTTGAGAAAAAACAGATTCAGAGAACTCAAGGTGGAGTTAATTAGGTAATTCCAGACATTACATGGTCCCAGACATGGTGGAATGAGGATATACTCAAAGGCACCTAGAGGAGCAGGGAGCATCTTAAGACTCAGGAAGCATGTGCATTATGGACACATGATCATACAAAGGATATTGACTGAAATAAGTATGAAGTACTTTGAAAAGACATTCAATATAGATCCTGTATACCTAAATACAGTGTTTGTTTTTGTTTTATTCCAATGGGAGAGTTATCTGGCTCCTTTTTCCCCCAGAAATCACTGGGTTCAGGTAGGGGTTACTACATATGGGTAGTAGGAATATGGGTTACTACAAATCTATGAAAGCCATTGCCTTATAAATGAAGATATGGGCCCTTACCTGGCAAGCTGCCAATTCCCAGCTCCTCACTGCAGTAGTACTCTGTAGCTGGCCTTTTGCCAAGATCTGAGAAGAGATCAAGGCATATGAGCTTCACTATGGCTCACTCTTGAGGTCTTTAGCTCATACCTTCTCCAGGGAGGCTGGCAGCCATCTCAGCAGAAAGCCACCTTGAAGCCTATAAAGTTTACCTTTTCACAGAGGTTATACTTGCAGGCAAATGCCCACATGTACCAAATCATTTTAAGGAAACCCATCGTAACCCTCTGGATGAAAATGCAACAGGAAAACTATAGTGCCTGGTGCCAGTTCACATGTAGCAGGTAGGTACTTAAGGAGTGATAGCTACCTCTGCCACAAAAACATGGAGACACACTCTCATCTGCTGATTACAACTCATTTCCTCTAAGACATTTTAAGCCATCTGTTCTAAAAGTTGGTATGTGGGAAGATGAAAGTTCTTTTTAAAAAAATTATGTGGCAACACCCAAAATCAAAACTGAAGCTAACGTGGCATTGCTCATTTATGCTCTAATTTTCTAGAAAACAGTTTCAGGCAAGTTAGGATGGCAGCAGGCCCAGGAGCTGAACAAATTTAGGGGCCAGCTTAGGGCAAACTAGGGTGGGATTAGATGTTCCAGTCTGCACTGTTCTCCTAAGCCTGTCATGATCTGAAACTTAGATCTTGGGCCTGGGCCAGAACCAGACTGACCTTTAAGGGTGAGCAAAGAAGGCAACAGTATCCAAACAACCGTGGTGATGAATTCTCTTGATACTGCTTTTTCTCTCTATTTTCCCTGAATGCTGATCAAATGCTCCCAATCTACCACCTCCCTTAGTGTCACTACAACTACTATCTTCTACTGAAATTGAATGCGTTTTTAAGATTATGAAAATAAATGCTAATTACTATGTCTTTTGGTCTCAATTGAAAATAGTTATCCTTCAGCTATCTTTCATAGTATAAATAACTTGCCCAACTTTGCTAAGGCTAAAGTTTGCTCCATAACTTCATTAGAAGGTTATTGTAATGGAAAAAAGTACCTAATTAATTAATATAAAGACTAATTATTATAAAGATTTGTATAATGTCCTAATTAGAGAATACAGATTCATGGTCTTTTCATAATTTCTTTTGTCATCATTCACAGCATATGTATTAGGAGTATAAGTTAATTTTAGATGCTTTGTTCATTAGTAATACATCTCATATTCTCTGTGAGCACTTGTAATAATGATATGTATTTGTTATTCAGGTGGCTCTTTGTGTTTTCATTGAATTGGTGATTCAAGGTGCATAGAACATTAAAAAACTAGTGTTAATTACTATAAAGAAAGTACAGATTGGTTATTATGTTTTTAAAAACTTAAGTATTGCTTGTAAAAAGAGTCTGTAAGATTTTTTTCTGAGTTCAGTTTTAGGCAGTATGTTAAAAATAGATTCCCCCAAAATAATATTACAAAATATTTGGGATGTTTAAGAAAGACCTTGTTTATGCCTCAAAGTAGAGGAAAAAAAGACCAATTTGAACTAATTTTAATTTAGTATAGATATGTCCAAACATATGCTTCCCCTTTTTTTCTAAAGCACATTTTTAAAAGTGTGTTTGGCACAACCTGATATGTTACACTTTTGAAATATAAGCAAAATAGTTAAATGTCAACTTATAATATTTATTAATTTATTTATAACACATTAAATGTACTGATTTAAATACATTGCTTTTTTTTACTTTTATATTTAATATATATTATAGTCATTATAATTTCATAACTATGGTATTCTATTTTAAAGTTATGTTTTAAAAGTTTCTTTATTTTTTAAAATACAGGTTCTAAATTTTACAACTTGAATTTATATCAGGTTAAAAGACTTCTGCAATCAGTACATTACTGAACAAAATAAAATAAATAAGAGAATGATCCATACATGAGAGATTGTAAGGAACACAGTACATAGTAACTCTATCTTTTCTGAGATAAATTGTATTAAAAACAAACAAAGAAGGCTCACCATATAGCTATATATGTATGTTTACACAATAGAAAATTAGAAAGCTTAAAGTGATATAGTAAAGTAACCAATCCTTCACACTTGCCTCTGATTTTAATTTTTCTGCCCTACTTTGGTACTCAACTAATAATTGCCAGGTGAAAAAGAGTATTTTCTAAATCATCTTTTTGTTTTTTTATATGTATTATTTTTATAACCAGAAAAAAGCCCACAAAGAAATTAGTTCCCCCATAAACCTGAAAATTGTAGTTAGAGTTGTTTTTCTGAATTTATTATAACACTTGTTAAAATTCCAGAGCTCCACTGAAATCTTAGCAAAAAGGTCCACTCCTTAAATTAGCCCAGATTCCTTCAGGGATTGTTTAAGTGATGTTAACTCTATTTACAGTTCCAGAGATCCCTACATTCTTCCACTGGGTAAGCAATACGCTGAAAATTCTTTTGAAAAAAAAAAACCTTACCAATGGGAACAGAGTATATTGAATTGAATTCTCTTCTACTACCTAGAAGGAAGCTACTACGAAAACTGTCTTAATGATTTAAAATTATTTGAGTGGTGAAGTTGTGACTAATTATTCTTAATTAATGAATTAAAATTCTATTGACATCAATTAATTCAGTAAGTTTAACAAGTTTGTGAGTTGCTCCAGGAAGTACTTTGAATAGAGGCAAACTTTTCTAATTGGGGCAGTAGCTGCCTGGCCCAGTCCAGTCAGAAGCATTGAGGACCTTCTCCTTCAGAGTTCCATGTGCCCAAGTGGTATGCTGAGTCCACTTTAAATCTGTCATGTCTGTCTTTCTTTCTTTTTTGAAGACAGTCTCGCTCTGTCACTCAGGCTGAAGTGCAGTGGTGCCATCTTGGCTCACTGCAACCTCTGCCTCCTGGGTTCAAGTGATTCTCATGCCTTAGCCTCCAGAATAGCAGAGACTACAGGCATGTGCCAGCATGCCCAGGTAATTTTTGTATTTTTTTAGTAGAGAGGGGGTTTCACCATGTTGGCCATGCTGGTCTGCAACTTCTGACCTCAAATGATCTGTCCGCCTCAGCCTCCCAAAGTGCTGAGATTACAGGCATGAGCCACTGTCCCTGGCCCATTTCTCTCAAATCTGCCTTTCTCTGCTGTTCAAAACATAAGGCATTTATTTATCTATACTCTTATATAGTTTCAGTCTATGCTGCTATATGCTGCCTTCCTGATAACTCATCCTCAATATACTGTCCTCTCTGGGAAACATTTTCATCATGCTCTATATAGACTTCCTATTTTCCTACTTAAAACAGAAGTCCCAATCCCAATCTTCATCTTCCTCACAGATTGTGTCAGTTGGCTTCTCTGGAAAGCGGATGCTAAAATGGAACTAGGAGTGTAAGAGGCTTATTGGAAGGTAACACCTGTGAAAGATGAAAGATGCAGGAAACAGGATTGGAAAGGAAAGGCTCAGACCACAGTGCACATCTGACAAGGTCCTAGTCAACCCAACAGCAAGCTAGAGAACAAGGACTGATGATTAGAAGTGCTCTGTATTGGAAAGAATGGCCAGGCCCCAGTATCTTTGCTGAGCTTTGTCACTGGCTGGGGATATCTGGGAAAAGTGTGGAGTAGGGTGACTATTGTTTACAATAATCTATTGTTATATTTTAAAATAGCTAAAGAAAATAATTTGAATGTTTCTAGCATAAAGTCAATTTTTAAGATGATGGATATTCCAATAACATTGATTTGATCTTTACAAATTATATGAATGTATTAAATTATCATATCTATGCCCAAAGTATGTACATCTATTATGTATCAATAAAAAATAAAATTAAATAAAAAGGCTGCGGCAGGTCTGGCAGGTGCTAAAAGTTGGAAGCTATCAGCCAACTACACTCTTCATGGCTGAATATCAGGGTCTTTCTTGAAGGTAGATCAGAGAGTCACACCTCCAAGGTCACCTCACAGATAATTCCTCCACTGCTTCATCTCTGAAATCTTAAACTTTAGCATCCTCCTCTCCCACCCTAACATCATATCTTTCCAATTTTTACTCCCTTACTCTCATTATATTTGCCTTTCAGTTGTAAAACTGCCACTCTTTTATTCCCGTGACCTTCTCTCAACATTTCAGCTTTGTCTTGATTTAACTGCTTCTTACAGATAGGCTACACCCAGTTTCCCAACACTTCTTCCATTCTTCCACCAATATCCTTACATCCTTTGCCCCTTTTTCCCGTTAGAGTGCCCACACTGCAAAACCCTGTTTATCTGCCTTCTTTCTTCCTGCACTCAAACTGCTAGCTGCAGCTAAAGAAAACCATATATCACCACAGATTAATGTCACATGGTTTCCAGTCTTAGCTGAACCCTAAACACTATACGGAAATCCTATAGTTAGGTATTTCCTTCTCATATGGCATCTGAAAAAAAATCTTATAATTTTTATTTCACAGCATGTTAAAGAGCATGGTGGAAAAGGCACAGGCATTAGAGTCACACGGATCAGATTTGAATTCTAGCTCTTTACTACCTGTGTGACCTTACGTAATTTTTCTTTGGTCTTTTTTCCCTATCTGTAAAATGGATGTATTACTAACTATTCAACATAAAATATGTAACTGATTTAGTGATAAGTCTCAAATCATATGAAGCATATATTCAAATTTCTCCCCCAATAACACTGCCAACTGTACACTGTGGAAAACCCCCTTTTCCACTGAGTACATCTCAATCCAATTCCCTAACATTTTGGACATTTTCAGCTTTTAACAGTCCTCTTCTCCACTAGGGCAGGTCAGATAGGAGGCTGTGTGTGTGGGTTTGTATGTGGAGGCATAATCTGCTTTCTTGAATCCACACTTCTATCCTTCTACTTACTGTTCCAGTGTCTAAAAAGGCAGGCAGGAAGGCAGGAAAGAATTTGTCTCGTTGTGCACTGTCCAGGTTGCTGTCTCATTTCACTGCACATGATCTTGTTCTTTTTCATAGGCTCAGGATGACCAGGTGGTGAACACAATAAGTTCCATTGGTAAAGATGTCAGTCCTAAGCAGTTCCTGAAAACATTGATGGTTCTTTGGAAGACTTTATCTGTTGGCTAAATTCTATCCCTCCCACACCCACTTCCCATCCCAAGGACCGCTTCAGTGGTGAGGTTCATTTTCTGTATCTCCAGGAATCGGGGACTTGAGATGAGGTGTCCTTGTCCTCTTGGTCTTGCCCTACCACCTAATTTTTCTTCCTTTATTTTGGTAGCACTGGGCAGGAAATCACAGCCTAGAATGAAGGTTTCTAATGAACTTGGCTCCCAAAAATTTATTAAATATTTTTCAAGAGTATACTATTTCACCATAATTCCTGGACTAATTAGTAACCCAAAGAGTCAGGAAAAGACATCAGTCACTACTTTATTCTGATACATGTATATAAATTATCATCTACAACTGACCTGGCCTATACCAATGAATGTTATTTTTTCTTGGTGAGCTGTAACACAGTTACATTTCTAAATTTTATGTTTGTCTGTATCACCAATATAGGATGTACACATACAGTGTTCTAAGTATTTTACAAAGATTAACATGTTTAATCCATACAGCAATCCTATGAGAAGTTATAATTATAATCACCAATTTGCAGGTGAGGGAATTGGGGCACAGACAGGTTAAGTAACCTATTTGTTTTCCCTTCACCTATTTGAATTCTACCTGCCAGGGATCCAATTAAGATATTCAAGTCCATCTTCAAAACAGTGTTTTTATTTTTCTTTATTATAAATGATTTTTCGGATTACAACAATCCATAAAAAATTGGATAACTTGTCTTTGTGATCTGGAAGAGCTTGTATAGCATGGTCCTTGATACACACTTGATATACAAGACTTGTCCAGTCTTTGGAATCTTTTAGAATTCATTCATAAATCTTTTTCTATGTAGTAGCATAGTTATTTAGGAATTATTTCAACTGTAATTGGTTGGTTTCTTTTTCCTACATATTTTTGGTTCTTTGCTGTTTTATATTTTTGTAAACATAAAGCTCTTTTGAGCTTTCCCCAGATTATGTATGGGGTTTCCTTCTAATTTTATTTATTTATTAGAGACAGGGTTTCACTCTGTTGCCCAAGCTTGAGTTTGGTGGCACTATCATAGCTCACTGCAGCCTCCAACTCCTGGGCTTAAGTGATTCTCCTGCCTTGGCCACCCAAAGCACTGGATTACAGGCATGAGTGACTGTACCTAGCTCTTCTAATTTTAAAATACCACTTTTATCCATTGTTATATCCCTCTTCAGTTCTGTAGTTGATGTTTGCACAATCTGATAAGTCTGAATCAGAAAAACACATGTAAGATAGCTCAATTTAATCACTGCAAAGATTGATATACAAATTTAAGAGTTATAAATGCAACATTTATTTCTCACTTTTAAATAATGTCTTTTTTTTAAATGAAGCACCTTAAACAAAGAGTTTACTATAGTTGGTATTAAATATTGCATTTTTAGTACTATTTTCTTCTTTTGTGATCTAGTTTATATTCTTAAAAAGAGTCATCCCAAAACATTAAATATCCTAATTTTGTCTGACCAACTATACTTACACAAACAGTCACTCACTATTTTCGTTACTTACTTATATTATCTCTGCACAGTAGAACAACTGCCAAGATTGAGGCTTACTGAGGTTCAATGATAACTGTCTTTGCTGGTAAGATTCTCCTTGTAGTCCTAACATACTGTCACAACAAAACAAAAATATGCCAGTTTACAACGTGGGGTTTAGTAATGGTTAGGTAGTCATTAGGTTCTCCAACTTGTGTTATGATACATTTTAATCATTCTGAAAACCATGGCTGTATCCTCCCATGTATATGTCATTCATGTATCATGGATGTGAGGGGAAGCACTAGTTCAGTATATACTCAGAATTCATATGATTAATGGAAATGGATACTTTATCTATATAATATTCTCACTTGGTATTTCAATTAATTTTAATTGCATTAGCCCTCTATCCTCCCAAGTTTAATTACTAAGGACATAAAAATTTTATCTTTGGTGCCAAGTGCACCAAAAAAAAGCAACATGTTTTTACTGTTTGCTTTTACTCTGTAATAGATATTGATATATTTTAGATACTTTCAGCTTCACATGTACTTTTTTTGTGTGTGTAGTAGCATGCCCTTACATTGATAAAAAGATGTAGAAAACCCGAGTAAACGATTTTCTTTTAACATTGTTTATAATTAAGTGGAAATTGTTAGTTTTGAAATAATAAGTGTATTTTAAACTTACAAAGGTCAAGATATTTCTGTAATGTTTTATACACTTCTTAGAACAGCATCACAAATGAATTTCAAAAGTTCTGTTCCTGAGACTGTAGTAACTACAAAGCATGAAAACAATGTATACTTTACATAGTGCTATAGCTTCTGATAATTTTCTTTTTGGGACTTAAAAAAAGGTCTATCTTCCTCAAGTGCTAGATAAAATGAGCTAATGCACATTTAAATCAGAAAAAAGAACCAATCACATTAGTCTTTCATGTTTCCTGTTTCTTTTTATCATCAGAAACATGTGACCCTTGACCAACAATACATGATTTGGAGAAATAACTGGAAGACTACCACAGGGAGACTAAACGTAAAATTGCAATTAGATAAATTACAACACAGATGTGGTAAGTGATAGAATACACACCTAAATGTAATTTAACTTCCGGTCATTTTAAGGAGTATTTCCCAATTACAGCGTCTTTAAGGGAAAAATGCAAATATGAGGCCTTTGTTCGCAAGATTCCAGACAGGAAAAAGCATCACGGAACTCAAAGCTTCTCTAGTTCAGTGACCTACGTTCTGGCTTACCTCTAAGTGATCTGCCTAGTGCAGAGCCTGCCTCCCACCACAGTGCTGGCCCAGTATTTATTACACTATTTTGTAACTAAACGTTGGAAGCATCATCAAATTGCCAATGAGAAGTAAGATTAAAAATAAAAGGATGCTGCCCGTTTTCGCCCTTCCTCAGAACGTCTGCTCCTGCACTGAGGGTTCAGGTGAAGGGTGGAAACTAACAGGAAGACTTGAAGGAGTAGGGGGCAAGGAGGATGAGGCTCCCTTTACAGACTTTGGTGCCATTTTTACTCCTTTCTGGTTGCTCATGTGAAACGTTGTGCCACTAGATTACAATGACGGCCTCTCTCCGCCTCGGGTCCTAATTACCCCCGGGCTTTTTCCCGTGCACATCCCTGTGTTATACATATTCTGGTGCCTGTGTTGCCCCAACATTAAATCAGTAAAGGAAAACCATCCCTTTTCTACTCTCTAAAGTGATCTACAAACGAAGGAATACAGATGAGGATTTAAATCCCAATCCTAATTCCAAGGGAGGCTGGAAGCCCCCTCAGCCGCGCCTGGCGTGGCCTCTTCATCTAGAGCGGTGGTGACGCGAGGGGCAGGTCTTCCACGTGTCTTCATAGAGGTGCCCGGAGGGAGGGCGTGAGGGATTATCCAAGGGAGGGGTCGAGTATCACAACACAGGACAAGTTGCAGCCCTCTTCTCAACTCGCAGGGCGGGAAGATGGAGACGGAGGGGTGCGGCGGGAGGGCGGCATGGCGGGACAGCCCAGCAGCAGCCAAGAAGGCGAGAAGGCGAAGCGGAGTCCCGGGAGCGCACCCGCCCGCCGCAGTCCCCGCCCCGCGCGGCGCCGCGCACGCCTGAAGTCAGCGCCCGAGGCCCCGCCCCCTCGCGGCCCCAGCCCCGGCTCTAGCTCAGCCGGCGGAGGGGGCGGAGAGAACCCGCAGCTGCAACTTCGCCTGGAGCCTTTGAGCCTGGGCTCAGCCGGGGATCTAGCAGCCGTCACCGCCGAGTAGCTGATTCCCGGGGGCCTCAGCCCAGCCGGCTTGGCCATGGCAGCCGCCGCCACTGCGGCGAATCTGGCCCCGACGCTCCCCGGCCGTCGTTGAGCAGCCGTTAAACAGCCACCCGCCTTTCCTCCAGTCCGTGCCTCCGAGGCCCACGCTCCGCGCAAGTTTCCGCCGCCGAAGAAGCAGGAGGACGGACGTGAGGAGTCGGGCGTCCCCGGCCCACCCGGCCCTGTCGCCCGCGATGTGGGGGCGCTTCCTGGCCCCGGAGGCCTGTGGCCGAGACAGCTCCGGCGGAACCCGCAGTTTCACTGCCGGTAAGGGATGGGACAGCGCCCGGCTGGGGTGGGGGTCACGGCCGAACGCGGCGCCTCCGGACCTCGCCGCCGCTCCAGTCCCGCCTCGGGCCTGTCTCCCCCCGGTCGCCTCCCCGACGCCGCAGCGCGCCCGGTGTCCTCCCCGCTGCTGGCACCCGGGCAGACATCTGGCTTGCCGCGTTGCAGGCGCGTCCGCCCGGCATCCCGTCGTCCCCGCTGCCCTTCCTTGGGCTGCAGCCCCAGCGCCCGCAACTTCCAGCTCGCTTGGGCCCCCTCGGGTTGGGCTTTATTGTCTGCCCGGCTTTTTCCTTTCGCTCGTGGAGTGTGTGACCGGCGTGATAACGGGGCTTGCCCGTCGCTCGCGGGAACCCGGGCGGGAAGGTCGCTGCGACCGTGCTGTAGCGGCGGCTCCGGCACCCTTCGGAGGGGCTGCAGTTCCTCAGCCGCCCGACTTCTTTGAGGCACGGGCAGGGGTTGGCTGTGCGCACGCCCGTAACCGCTACTTTTAGGGCGCGTTTTGGGGAGGGAGGATGCTGCAGGAGATGCCGCTGCTGTCAGCCACCCCCAGGGGAACTTCAGCCCCTGCGAGGAACCTGGTCGCCGCCCCGCAGCCCCTCAGGCGTACGGGGAGGGCGCGTCCTGCAGGAGCCAATGGACCACTGAGCAACGGTGTTACGAATCCGTTTGGCTTTCCGTGGCCCCTTCGAGGAAAATTAGGGGTTTGCTCCGTTGGGTGTCTGAAGGGAGCTGTTTGTATCGAACAGCCATTTCATGCTTGCGTTGCTCAGAAGTTGTGTATGAGCCACAAAATTAGGAGAAATCCTCCCCTAACTTGGAATAAAAAATAAGTCTTGGGTTGCCTGTGGTATGTTCTTTAACGATGATAGTTCTTTCAGGCACTTTTAATCTTGAGTTTTGAGGCCTTCTGAGAAACTGAGTTATATGGACTTTTTGTGTAGAAAAAAAATGCCATGTATATATAAGCAAAATTTTCTCTACAATTTTAGCTGGTTCTGGGACTCCCGTTAAGTAACGTTGCTCCACAAAGTGTTTGATCTCTGCTTGAGTAACTTAGAGATATTTTTGTATACGTTTCAAAGCTGTTATTTACAAAACAAAAAAGCAGAAGCAGCATTTGGAAAGGGGTCTTTTGAAGGTAATATTTTCTGCTATTTAAAAAAATATCAGGCATTGACCAAGGCATTAATATCAGGCTATTGAAATTTCGAATAATGTAGTTGTGTGATAGTTTAGATATTTGTGATGTGGTTTTTAAAAAGATATATATACATTTTAAAAAGCTGTAGTTAAATTTGAATCATTCACTTAAGTTTGGTCCTGCAACACTTTTAGAAATAATAGAATTTAATGTAGGCATGAATTTAGTAAAAAGCAGTATTAAGTAGGGAATGAAGTTTTTCTAAATTGTATGCTATTTGTCCTAAGGAAACAGCATAGTTCTGAGGTTTCCCGAGTTTACAAATTATTCATAAATCCTGCCATCTAAGTAACTTCAGTGATTGAGAAGCTACTTCATTATCCCTAGGGGCAGTAGGGAGTGATTTCAATTTATCTGTAAGTGTCAAAAGCCATCTGTAATATCTTTCTAATCTAACCTCTTAAAATTTATTTGTGATAATAGTAGCTTGTGTAGAGGTTTATCACTGAGCAATGGTATCTATTTTTCATTGTTTTCTATGAGGAAGAAAACATTTTAATATTTAAAGTTAAGTAACTTTAAATAACTTTTAAATTTAGTGTTTAAAGTTAAGGATTTTCTTAAATTGCAGCCTCTAGAGAGACATTTGCTGCGGCATAGAATATAATAAAGAAGATACTTTATAAATACTACCCAAATTTAGGAAATTCGGACAGTATAGCTGTACCAAAGCATGTATTTTATCTCAATTTGTCAGTAATAAACAATTGGTAAATCAGGACTTGCCTTTGTAAAAGTTTTTTTTTCAGCTACATGCTGAAATAGTGATGTAATTATTGTGTTTCTTCCCTTTTTGAGCAAACATAAATATTCAGCATTATCTTAGGTAATTTACAGTTTTAAAAAGTTCTACCTTAGATGAAAAACTTGTGTTGCTTCTTTTGCAAATGAGCAGATGGTGAAGGTCAAGATAATGACCTCTCAGTTGATTCATGCAGGGATCTCTTTTCCTGAGAATTGGAAGGCAATTTTTATTTTTGAAATATTGTTCAGTATATCTTTTGAATAATTTGAGCAATAATTCCAGTCCTAGAATTAGACTTGTCTGAAAACAAAAAGAACTAGTGCTCTGATTGAATTTATCAGGAATCTTTTTGGTCCTGAGGACTAGTGTGAAGGCAGGGATAAGTAAATAAATTCTGGTATTAAAATGAGTTTATCTTAATATGTGGATTAATTCAAGATGTCCTGAAACTGGTTTGTTTGTTTATACAAATATATAACTACACTAAAGGAAAAACCAAAGATACTATAGAACCACTTTTTAAAAACCAGAGGAAATTCTTTTCTTTAGGAAATGGCAGTAAAAAATAGGAATAATAAGTGTAGCTTGAAAAATACTGAACTTTTAGCCTTCATTTTAGGATTCAGTTTTATTTGGCTTTTCCCATTTTTCAGCATTGTGGAGTAACAGTTATAAACCAAAATAAAATGAGTATTTATTTATTTAGAGACAGAGTTTCCCTCTGTTGCCCAGGCTGGAGTGCAGTGGTGTGACTTGGCTCACTGCAACTTCTGCCTCCCGGTTTCAAGCCTCAGCCTCCCAGGCAGCTGAGATTACAGGCATGTGCTACCATGCCCAGCTAATTTTTGTATTTTTTTTGAGTAGAGATGGGGTTTTACCATGTTGGCCATGCTGGTCTCGAACTTCTGGCTTCAAGTGATCCACCCGCCTCAGCCTCCCAAAGTGCTAGGATTACAGGCGTTGAGTCACTGCCCAGCCAAAATGAGTATTATGTTTCCTTAGAAAGCTCAAATAAAAGTCTCTCTTTTTTTGTATTGGCAAATGTGGTTAGAAGGCTAATTTAAAACAGTACAATTGGTATGTTTTTTATGCATTTGGTTGATTGCATTTCAGATTACCCTATTCAAAGTAGTTTCAAGTTGGATGAAGGATAGACATATTTCTTATAGGCTTTTGAAATCTAGCATGAAATAGTGATACTTTGAGTACTTATTAATACCTAGTGTGCTAAGTATGTTCCTTTTCATTAATAATATTAAAAAAAAATACTAACATAGGCCGGGTGCAGTGACTCACGCCTATAATCCCAGAGCTCTGGGAGGCCGAGTTGGGCGGATCGCTTGAGGTCAGGAGTTCAAGACCAGCATGGCCAACAAGGTGAAACCCTGTCTCTACTAAAAATTCAAAAATTAGCTGGGTGTGGTGGTATGTGCCTGTAATCCCAGCTACTCTGGGAGGTTGAAGGCAGGAAAATTCCTTGAACCTGGAGGCGGAGGTTTCAGTGAGGTAAGATCATACCAGTCACTGCACTTCAGCCTGGGCAACAGTGAGGCTCTGTTTCAGCAAATAAAAATGAAACAAAAACTCTTAAAACGGTTTGAGGTAGAGTATTATACTTTTATGGTATGCTAAAATAAAATGTTACAGGAAACACTTGAGTTGAAAAAAATGTCATTTGTTCATTGCCTTGAGCTTACATTTACCTCTTAGTTGTTGCTTGCCATGAGGTGTTTAGTGATGTCATAATGATAATGGTAATAACTGATATGGTTGCAACAGATAATACTGTTTTCTGCTGTGTTTCTGAATTAGATGCACTTCTAAGAGTACTGTGGTAACAATGAAACATAACTCTAGCCTAAACCCAACTGAACATGTTCCTTCATGATAGATATTGGGGGATAAAGGGCAATTCTTAACTTTAGTGATGACTTTTGTGAAATGAACTTGATTAATAATTGGAATTGATCACTTCCTGGCTTGAATGAAGCTGGTAAATTAAGCCATAAATGGTAAGTTGATAACCTTTATTGTCATGTTGTAATATTTATATGTGTGAGCAGAAAGGATTTAGAGAGTAAGATTCTTCTGCCTGGATGAAATGTCTATTTACATACCTTGAAAAGATGATGAGTACATAAAGTTTTCTGTATAGTATTTTCCTGAGTTATAGCCTAATTAGTTTTCATAAAATTTGCATTAGGAAAATGAAGAATGTGATCATCATACACTTTTTCATCAGTAACTTTTTTTTTTTTTTTGAGACAGAATCTCACTCTGTTGCTCAGGCTGGAGTGCAGTGGTGCAATCTTGGCTCACTGCAACCTCTGCCTCCTGGGTTCGAGCAGTTCTCCTACCTCAGCCTCCCAAGTAGCTGGGATTAGAGGCATAAACCACCACAGCTGGCTTAATGCTTTGTATTTTTGTAGAGACAGGGTTTCACCATGTTGACCAGGTTGGTGTCTAACTCCTGACCTCAAAGGATCTGCCTGTCTCAGCCTCCCAAAGTGCTGGGATTACTGGCATGAGCCACCACACCTAGCCAATTTTTAAGCAGTAACATGTTATTCATTATTATTACTACTATCAGGATTTTCATATTTTACACTGGCAAAATAATATTTTGAGAAGAGCAATTTATTGTGTTAGGATATTTAAGGATGGGTGTGATCAACATAAAAATAACATCAAATTGCTTTTCATACCAATAGTTTGCTTTCTGTTTTTCTTTTTTTTTTTTTTTTTAAAAAAAA
>PVKP010032129.1:0-26259 GCA_004027715.1 Plecturocebus donacophilus | reverse complement strand
TTTTCCTGGATAATATCCTGAAGAGTATTTTCCAGCTTGGATTCATTCTCTTCGTCACATTCAGGTACACCTATCAAACGTAGATTAGGTCTTTTCACATAGTCCCATATTTCTTGGAGACTTTGTTCATTCCTTTTGACCCTTTTTTCTGTCATCTTGCCTTCTCGTTTTATTTCATTGAGTTAATCTTCGACCTCTGATATCCTTTCTTCTGCTTGGTCAATTCGGCTGTTGAAACTTGTGCATGCTTCATGAAGTTCTTATGTTGTGTTTTTCAGCTCCATCAATTCACTTATATTCTTCTCTAAGTTGTCCATTCTTGTTAGCATTTCGTTAAATCTTCTTTCAAGGTTCTTGGTTTCTTTGCATTGGGTTAGAACATGTTCTTTTAGCTCACAGAAATTTCTTATTATCCACCTTCTGAAGCCTGATTCTGTGAGTTCATCACACTCATCCTCCGTCAAGCCTTGTTCTCTTGCTGATGAGGAGCTGCGATCCCTGTAGGAGGAGAGGCATTCTGATTTCGGCTGTTCTCAGCCTTTCTGCACTGGTTTCTTCCCATTTTTGTGGATTTATCCACCTGTCATCTTTGTAATTGCCGACTTTCAGATTGGGTCTCTGAGTGGACGTTCGGCTTGTTGGTGATGAAGTTTTTTCTGTTTCTTAGTTTTCCTTCGGGGGGCGCCCCTTCCCCACAGAGCTGGGCCTTCCCGGGTTCAGCTGTGCTTGCTGTGCTTCCCGGGTTCAGCTGTGCTTGCTGTCAGTCCTCAGCGCTTCCAAATGCTGTTCTCCTTGTGGGGATGGGACCAGCGGAGCCCGACTAAAAGGGCACCCAGTCCCGTATACTCTGCACCGAGAAGCGCCACGCTGGGGCGCCAGCAAAACAGCTGCGCTGGCCAAAAGAGTCGCGCTGGCAATTCGTGTGGCTCCTTCGCCGGGAATCTCCCAGTTTGTGGGCATCAAAAATTCGTCTGAAATTGCGGTGTCCACTCACTCTCTGCGCTTTCACTGGGAGCTACAATCCTGAGCTGCTGCTAAGCGGCCATCTTGGATCTCTCTCCGTCATTCCCCTTTTTAAAACTCTTATATGGTTTCCATTGTTTTTTGAATAAAATCCAAACTCTTTACTATGATTCTTCTAGGTCTTGCTTCTTCTAGCTCTACTCTTTTAGTTGTTAACTCTAGCCAAATTGGGTGTTAAAATTCCTCCAAGAAACCAAGGTGTTATTTGACTCAGACTGTTTGCTTAAGCCTATTCTCCTGTGTCGGAATCATCACCTTCTCTCCCCTCCCGGACTGATTCCTTCTTTGCTTGCTGGTTCCTATTTATCTTTCAGGTTTAGCTTACATGCTGCCTTCTCAAAAAGGCTGTATCTATAAAATGAGTTCCTTCTGCAGGTCTCTTTTTTACACTTAGTAGCACTTACCATTTTCATTTTTTATTATTACTATTTTTTTGGGGGGGACAGCATTTCACTCGTTTCCCAGGTTGGAGTGCAATGGCGCGATATTGGCTCACCACAACCTCCTCCTCCTGGGCTCAAGAGATTCTCTTGCCTCAGTCTCCTGAGGAGCTGGGAGTACATGTGCATGCCACCACGCCTAGCTAATTGTTTTATTTTTAGTAGAGACGAGGTTTCACCGTGTTAGCCAGGATGGTCTCTATCTGCTCACCTCATGATCCACCCGCCTTGGCCTCCCAAAGTGGTGGGATTACGAGCATGAGCCACCACACCTGGTCTTACCATTTTTAATTTGTGTTTTTGTCAGTCTCTTCTGAGACTGAGACTATGCTTAATGAGGGCAATGACCATATGTATCTTATTTACTACTTACATACCAACCATCTAGAACAGTTTCTATAAAATATTAATCACATTATTAATAGCTGATGAATAAATGAGCACCTTTTTACTTGGCTTCTGTGATGCTGCATTCTTTTGGTTCTTCTTCCATTTCACTGATGTCTCTTCTAACTTCTTAACTCATTCTTCTTTTTCTTCCTGATCCTAAACTTTGGAATTCCCTGTGCCTCAGTTGCCTGCTTTCTTCTCTACTTGCACAAATTTCTTATTGATCTTTTGGTCTTAATGGCTTTAAACGTCATGTGTACATTAATGACTCCCAGATTTACATGGCTTGCTTGTGCTGTTATGTACAAATATCTACTTGGTATTTCCACTTGGAAAGCTTACTGGAATATCGTATTTAATATATACAAAGTAGAAGTTTTGGTTTCTTATCTCTGTCAAGTCTTTATTTCAGTAATTGCTGTTCTTTCAGAAATTCAGAAATTTTCAGAAATACTGTTTCTAATAATAGTTCAGGCTTTAAACTTTGGTGTCATCCTTGACTTTTTTTTTTTCTTGAGACAGTTTTGCTCTTGTCCAGGCTGGAGTGCAGTGGCATGATCTCAGCTCACTGCAGCCTCCGCCTCCTGGGCTCAAGTGATTGTCCTGCCTCAGCCTCCTGAGTAGCTGGGATTACAGGCATGTGCCACCACGCTTGGCTAATTTTGTATTTTTAGTTGAGGCTGGTTTCACTGTGTTAGTCAGGCTGGTCTCAAACTCTTGACCTCAGGTGATTCATCTGCTTTGGCTTCCCAGAGTGCTGGTATTACAGGCATGAGCCACAGTGCCAAGCCATCCTTGACTTCTTTCACATTCAGTCATCAAGTTCTGTCAGCACCTCCTGAATCCAAAATCTGACTTCTTAATGCTACTTCTACTTTTACAGCCCACTACCGATTAGGTCTTGTATTCCATCATTTCTCACCTGGATGATTACAGTAGCCTCCTAAATTTATATCAGAGCATACATATCAAATGATGATACTTGTCTGTTTAGAACGCTCCAGTGGTTTCCCATCTCAAAAGGCCTTACTTGACTAGCCTCTCCCTGACACCCCCAGCCCTCATCATTCTGTCCCTTACTCAGTTCAAGTCCCACTGGCCTTGCTTTTTCTCATACAGTACACTTCAACAGTGTTCCACCTTAGGTCTTCCTGCTTACTGTTATTCTCTGCCTGCATTATACCCCTGAATTTCTGTATAGCTCAGTTACATTAATATTCTTCTGCTGTATTTCCTCAAATATTAGAGAAGCCTTTCCAGACTTTCCTATTAAATTAACATCTTCACCTCCTCTGTATTTTTTTACCGTTTGATTTTCTCTTATAGCAAATATCACTACCTGACATATTTTAGTAGAATGTAAGCTTCATGAAGCACATATTTTGTTTTGTTTACCATGGTGTTTTCAGTATCCAGAGCATACCTGCTTATATAGTAGTTGCTAAAAACAAAAAAAACTTTGTTAAATGAATAAATTGAATCATGTTGTTTCCAGTGTAGACAGAATAGGTATATGTGGTTTAAAAATGAACAGCACAAAGTTAGCACCCCAAAAATGGCAAAGCAGAATAAAGAAACATTTCTGAAGGACATTGTTGAACTGTAATCCCAGCACTTTGGGAGGCTGGGGCAGGTGGATCGCTTGAGCCCAGGAGTTCAAGATTAGCCTGGGCAACAAGATGAGACCCTGTCTCTACAAAAAAATAAATAAATAAAATAACTGGAAGTGGTGACATGCACCTGTGGTCTCAGCTGCTCGAAAGGTTGGGGTGGGAGGATCGCTTGACCCAGGAGTTTCAGGCAACAGTAAGGTGTGAGTGCACCACTGTGCTCCAGCCTGGGTGACAGCGAGACCTGTTCTCAAAAAAAAAAAAAAAAAAAAAATAGTCCAGGCATGGTGGCTCATGCCTATAATCCCAGCACTTTGGGAGGCTGAGGCCAGTAGATCAGTTGAGGTCAGGAGATCAAGACCAGTCTGGCCAACATGGTGAAATCTGTCTCTACTAAAAATACAAAAATTAGCGACTGGGCACAGTGGCTCATACCTGTAATCACAGCACTTTGGGAGGCCAAGGCAGGTAGATTGCTTGAAGTTAGGAGTTTGAGACCAGCTTGGACAACATGGCAAAACCCTGTCTCTACTAAAAATATAAAAATTAGCTGAGCATGGTGTCAGGTGCCAGGTGCCTGTAATCCCAGCTACTTGGGAGGCTGAGGCTCGAGAATCATCTGAACTTGTGAGGCGGAGGTTGCAATGAGCCAAGATCGCACCACTGCATTCCATCCTGGGCGACACAGTGAGACTCTGTCCCAGAAAAAAAAAAATTAGCTGGGCATGGTGGCGGGCGCCTGTAGACTTAGCTACTCAGGAGGCTGAGGCAGGAAACAGGACCACAGGTGCCTGCCATGATGCCTGGATGCTAATTTTTGAATTTTTAGTAGAGACAGACTTTGACCTTATTGGCCAGGCTGGTCTTGAACTCCTGATCTCAAATGGTCCACCCACCTTGGCCTCCCAGAGTGCTGGGATTACAGACATGAGCCACTGTGCCCGGCAATATGTAGTCTGCCAATTCCAACTCTTTTTTATTTTTTTTGAGATTGAGTCTCGCTCTGTTGCCCAGGCTGGAGTGCAATGGCAGAATCTCAGCTCACTGCAACCTCTGCCTCCTGGGTTCAAGTGATACTCATGCCTCAGTCTCGTGAGTAGCTGAGATTACAGGCACCCACCACCATACCCGGCTACTTTTTGTATTTTTTAGTAGAGAAGAGGTTTCACCATGTTGGCCATGTGGGTCTCGAACTCTTTATCTCAGGTGATTTACTTGCCTTGGCCTCCCAAAGTGCTGGGATTACAGGTGTGAGCCACTGCACCTGGCTGCCTCATTTCTTACACAATTATTTTACTCCTAAATTATACTTTTTTTTTTTTGGAAATGGGGTCTTGCTCTGTCACCCAGTCTGGAGTACAGTGGTACAAACAAGACTCACTGCAACCTCAACCTCCGAAGCTCAAGTAATCCTCCTGTCTCAGCCTCTCAAGTAGCTGGGACCACAGGTGTGCACCACCATACCCCACTAATTAAAAAAAATTATTCTTTAGAGACCAGAGTCTCACCAGGTTGCCTAGGCAGGTCTTGAATTCCTGGGCTCAAGCAATCCACCCCCTCTGGCCTCCTAAAGTACTTTTAGTAGAGACAGGGTTTTCCCATGTTGGCCAGACTGGTCTTGAACTCCTGATCTCAGGTGATCCACCCGCCTTGGCTTCCTAAAGTGTTGGGATTACAGACGTGAGCCACCATGCCCTGCCTAAATTTTTATTTATTTATTTTTGAGACAGGGTTTTACTTCTGTTGCCCAGGCTGGAGTGCAGTGGCCCAGTCTTGGCTCAACGCTCAAGCAGTTCTTCTGCCTCAGCCTCCTGAGTAACTGGCACTGTATGAGTGTACCACTGTGCCTGGCTAATTTTCATATTGTTTCTGTAGAGACGGTTTCGCTATGTAGTCCAGGTTGGTCTTCAGCTCCTGAACTCAAAGTGATCTGCCTGCCTTGTCCTCCCAAAGTGCTGGGATTACAGGTGTGAGCCACCACGCCTGGTCTTCAGTGATAGTAAATTTTAAAATAACATCTTGCTTGAAGAGACTGCAGTGAAACTGATACTCATGTCCCTCCAGTGTTGCAAATTGGATCAAGTCTTTTGGAACAAATGCCCTTACATAGTAGGAATGATAAATATGTATGTGCCCTGTGATCTAGTAACCCTACTCTAGGAATGTTTTTTTTTTTGTTTTTTTTTTGAGAGGGTATTGTTCTGTCTTCCGGGCTGGATTGCAGAAGCGTGAGTATAGATCACTGCAGCCTCGAACTCCTGGGCCCAAAGGGAGCCTTCTGCCTTAGGCTCCCAAGTAGCAGGGACAACTGGTATGCACTACCATGCCCAGCTAATTTCACAAAAAATTTTTAGAAGTCGGGTCTCCCTGTGCTTCCCAGGTTGGTCTCAAACTCCTGGCCTCAAGCAGTCCTCTCATCTTAGCCTCCCAAGTAGCTGGGATTATAGGTGCAAGCCACCCTGCCTGGCTCTATATACTCTTTGACCCAGCAAATCTCAGCTCAGGATTAATCCAGTCGTCTCTCTTCTCTGTTATTACACGTAATGTTTCTGGGATGGGGAACAACAGTAATTCAGATTGATAGAGGTACAAGTATTGAAACTCTGCTTCCAGTTCTTTTGGGTATATACCTAGAATTAGAATTGTTAGATCATATAGTAACTGTCTTTTTAGTTTTTCAAGGCACTGCCATACTGTCTTCATAGCAGCGGCACCATTTTATAGTCTCACCAACAGTGTACAAGGATTCCAATTTCTTCATTTCTCCACATCCTCACCATCCCCTATTTTTTGTTTTTGTTTTTAACAGTAGCCATCCTAATGGGCGTGAGGCAGTATCTCATTGTGGTTTTAATTTGCATTTCCCTAATAATTGATAATGAGTATTTTTTCATATAGTTTTTGTCCATTTGTATATCTCTTTTGGAGGAACATCTGTTTAAATCCTTTGCCCATTTTAAATTTATTATTTCTTTCTTTCTTTATTAGATTCAGGGTCTTGCCCAGGCTGGTGGGGAGTGGTGCAAAAATAATTCACTGCAACCTCAAACTCCTAGGGTCAAGCAATTCTTCTGCCTCAGCCTCCCAGGTAGTTGGGACTACAGACTTGTATCACCATGCCTGGCTACCTTTGCCCAGTTTATTTTATTTATTTTTACTTTTAAGTTCTGGGATACATGTACAGAACGTGCAGGTTTGTTACATAGGCATACATGTGCCATGGTGGTTTGCTGTACCTGTCTACCTGTCACCTAGGTTTTAAACCCCACATGTATTAGCTATTTGTCCTGATCCTCTCCCTCCCCTTGCCCCCTAACCCCCTACAGGCCCCAGTGTGTATTGTTCCCCTCCGTGTCCAGTCCAGTTTTTAAATTGGGTTGTTTGCTTTTTTGTTGTTGAGTTGTAAGAATTCTTTATAGATTCTGAGTTTTAACCCCTAATGAGATACATGATTTTCTGCCATTTGTAGGTTATCTTTTTAAAGTGTCAGTAGTGTTCTTTGAGGCACAGAGGTTTTACATTTGATATAGGTCAGTTTACCTATTTTTAGTGTTTTTGCTTGTGCTTTTGGTGTTATATCCAAGAAATCATTGTCACATCCACTGTCATGCAGTTTTCTCCTAAGAGTTTTATGTAATAGTTATAGCTCTTATTTAAAAAGCATTTTTTTTTTTGGCAAAAGTGCCAAGAGATAATTTAATCTGAAAAGTATAGTCTTTGCAACAATTGACACTATAACAATTTGAATATCCATATGTAAAAATAAAAATAAAATGAAACCCTGAACGCTTACCTCATTACATATACAAAAGTTAATTCTAAATGAATCATAGTCCTAAATACAAGAGCTAAAATTTTCAAACCTCTAAATAAAAACATTGAAAATTTGTAAATTTATTTTCAAAATTTGACGCACTTTGGGTTTGAAGGAAATACTTCGTCACTGGTTATGCCGTAGGTAGGAGATGAGGCACAAGGTGTAGTAGTATTGTGTAAGTAGGTCGACACTTACCCACTAGGTATCCAACAATTAAGTTAAATTTCTGACGCTACTCCTGGAGTCAGACCCCAAATGTTAAAGGTTCAGTCCCATAAGACTGCCCTTGCTTCTGATATTAGCTGACTACAAACTTGCAGGTCCCATTGACTTCCTTCTCTTGTTCAGTAATTTACTAGAACAACTTACAGAATTCAGGAAGACAATTATTTTTACTGGTTGTTTATAAAGGATGCAACTCAGGGATAGCCAAATGGAAGAGATACATTGGGCAAGGTTTGGGAAGGGGTGTGTGCATGCTTCCATGTCCTCTCTGAGCATACCACATCCTAGCACTTTATATATTCACCAACCTAGAATCTCTTCAAAACCCCACTGTTCAAGGAGTTTTAATGGAGGTTTAACTGCATAGGCAAAATCGATTAAATCATTGGCCATTGATGGCTATCTAGGGGCCAAAATAGTCACTTCTTTAGCATAAACTAAGGTATAGTTGAAGGAGACTTTTATGAATAACAAAAGATGCTATCATTTAGGATATTCCAAGGGTTTTAGAAACTCTGTGCCAAAGACTGGGACAAAGAACAACGTATTTTCTGTTATGCCACAATGAGTGATGGTATAGAAGTTGTTGCCTAGAAGTTTTAAGTGGAATAATCGTTTATACAAATAATCATTTGGAAAAGGATGTGCATAATGAAATTGTATGATTTCACTGTTTCACATAGATTAGTGTTTGCCAGGAGCTGAAGGGAGAGTAGAGAGTGACTGCTAATGGGTATGCAATTTCTTTTGGGGTGATGAAAATATGGAATTAGATAATGGTGATGGTTGTACAACTTTGTGAATATACTAAAAACAGCTATCCTTTTATTTGAGATGCCACCTTTATCAATATATGAAATTTCTCTGTACTTGGTCTGTTTCTGAACTTGCTGTTATTCCACTGTCCAGATTATCTATACTAGTAACACTTCTATCTGAAGGCTTCAGAGTATGTATTCATGCTTGGTAGAGCTAGTTGTCCCTATGTTCATGGCTATTCTTGCATGTTTTTTATTTTCCATATGAACTTTAATATTTGTCTAACTTCAGAAAATAGCTTGTTGGTATTTTTGCTGGGATTATATTGAATTTATAAATCAATTTAGGAAGAACTGTCATCTTTATAATGTTAAGATCTTAAGAACAACCAATATTCGGATTTCAGGAACTTCAATTTAAAAAGAAGAAATCAGATCTCAGGAACTTCAGTTTAAAAAAAAGAATAACCAATACCTTTGTGTTTGTTCAAGTTGACTTTTGTGTCTCTCAATAGCGTTTTAACATTTTCCTGCTATTGGTTTTTTATGTTTCTTAGTGCCATTATTTAATCTTTCTTGTTATTGTCGATGGGGTTTTCTCTCCCGTTAGCTTTTCTATTTATTATATGTTTTTATGACAGCTTTATTAAGATATAATTCATATAACGTATACTTATTTTAGGTGTACAGTTCAATGATTTTTTAGTATATTTACAGAATTGTGCAGCCATCACTGTAGTCAATTTTAGAACATCAAATATGTTCTAAAATCAATCATCAACACCCAAAGAAACTCAATACCCACTAGCAGTCACTCTCCTTCCCCCCGTAAATTCTTTATTATTTGTGTTGTTGTTGACTTTATTATTTTTTTTTTCTGTTGTTACATAAAAGCTGTTTGTTTGCATCACTTTCTTCAGAGTAACAAAACCCCCTTTAGAGGGTCCTCCTGCCGGGATATCCTGCCTTTGCTCTGAGCTAGGATGCTGTCATGTCTTTGGTGTTGGAATCCTGAGCCCTGGACTTAAGTGTTTTTTTTTTTTTTCCAGCTTTTTTGTCTCAGTCACATATAGATTTTCTTCTTTGGAGCTCTCACTTCCTACTTCTGATTCAGTAAGTGGAGGGGTGAGAGAGTAAGTTGTGTACTTAAACAGGTGTTTCAATTTATTAGGAAATATTTCAGAGTTTAAAGTATAATATAATATGCCCATCTTAAATTTTAAAAGGGAGAAGAAAAGAGAATTTACGTGTATTGCATTCTTGCTAAATGTTAGTCATTGTGTTAGTTGCTTGTCTTAAAATGGTCTCGTGTGTTTTGGATGATACCTTACCGAATTCCTGCCAGTTTTATGACCAGGAAACTGAAGTTCAGTAAGGTTAAATAACTTGTCCAAATTTATACACCTGTGAAATGGTAGAGCCAAGGTTTAAATCTAGAGGGTTTTGTTTTGTTGTTTTGATACATGTATAAAAACTCTTTAGTGAAAATGTTTACTTACTGTAGAGTATCTTAAAAGTTCCAAAGTCATCTGGGCACGGTGGCTCACACCTGTAATCCCAGCACTTTGGGAGGCTGAGGCAGGTGGATCACGAGGTCAGGAGATCAAGACCAACCTGGCCAACATGGTGAAACCCCATCTCTACTAAAGATACAAAAAATTAGATGGGTATGGTGGCGTATGCCTGTAGTCCCAGCTACTTGGGAGGCTGAGGCAAGAGAATTGCTTGAACCCAGGAGGTGGAGATTGCGGTGAGCTGAGATCACACCACTGCACTATAGCCTGGGCGACAGTGTGAGACTCTGTCTCAAAAAAAATAGTTCCAAAACCTAGGACATAGATACACTTTTAATTAAAGGTTGCTGCCTGTGACAGCAACATCAGGAGCCTGAAGAGGTGTATGTTATTTTCCACGGGTACTAATGTAATGAAACAAATATGGTCTTCTTGAGTACTTTTGAGAAGAGGTTAAAGTACTTCTGTCTGTTTTATCTATGAAGAGTTTTATCTTTGGACTTCCAGTCTCTTTGGAAAAAGTGAAGGTGTTCAGACAGCTCCTTGTATGAAGGCTTTGTACTTGTGCCTTTTTGGAAATGAATAATCACTCCTTCCTAAAATTGTTTTCTTTTTTAAAAAATTTAATCTAATATTTTGTTTGTTTGCTTATTTTTTCCTTCCTAAAATTGAAGTTGCAAAATAATCTTACTGCTGCAAATGTTCTCAGTAGATAATCTGGCAAGGTTTGTTTAGTGTTAAATATTCCTGCAAAGGGATGAATTGTAAAAGTTCTGTCCTTATGAGGATTATTTTAATGATTGATCATAAATTAAAAGCCCTCATGTGTTATTTTCTAGTGATGTAAAGGGTCTAGTGGTATCATGTGGGTGTTGTAACCTAGTCTGCTATCAGTTAAGATAGTTTTTGATGGTATGAATGTCAAGAAAAGAGTTTTCACTGTTAATCATAAAAAATTCCTGAAAGAAAAGAGAAATCTCAAATTTTACTGCAAGGAAAATGAGGCCTAGAGAGGGTGAGTGATGTGATAAAGAACTCACAATTAATGGCAGAGGTACACTAGATTCTAGGTCTCCTGTTTCTATAATCCTTTTTGCTAGTAAACCTAGTATGTATAGATATAACTAAAATAGCCTTTCAAGGACTGGTTTTTCCTTTACTCCATCTTAACCTGCAAATCCCAAATGAAACTCAATTTATATGATTATATCATTCTGTTATTCTATGAATATTTTTTAGAATTATGGATGTGATTTTTATTTTTGTTTTTAATAAACACATTTATTGGGCTAGGCACAGAGGCTCTCACACCTATAATCCCAGCACTTTGGGAGGCTAAGGTGGGAGGATAACTTGAGCCCAGCCTGGGCAACAAAGCAAGGCCCTGTCTCTACCAAAAATGACAATAAAAAGTAACCAGGAGTGTGGCATGTACCTGTGTTCCAGCTACCCTGGAGGCTAAAGAGAGGATCACTTGAGCCTGGGAGGTTGAGGCTGCAGTGAGCTGTGATCACACCGTTACACTCCAGTCTAGGTGACAGAGTGAGACCTTGTCTCAAAAAAAAAAAAAAAAGGTTTTTCAGAGTATAATGTTTCCTGATTATCTTTTTAGAAAATGTGGAACTAAAAAGGAAAAATTACATTTACAGTTGTATATGTAATAATTACACATATCTGCAGAAATAATCAGATGCATCAAAAAAACACATACATGCCACTTGTTTTGTGGAGCTACTGACATACATTTTATATCCCACTTTTCTCTCAAGATTGTTGTTAACTTTCTTACCTAGTAATTTATATGTCTGAGTTTTCTAATTTCTTGTTTTGTTGGGTTTTGTTTTTTGCCTTCTTCCTCGTAGATCTTGAGCCAGATGATTGTGCATCCATTTACATCTTTAATGTAGATCCACCTCCATCTACTCTAAACACACCACTTTGCTTACCACATCATGGATTACCATCTCACTCTTCTGTTTTGTCACCATCGTTTCAGCTCCAAAGTCACAAAAACTATGAAGGAACTTGTGAGATTCCTGAATCTAAATATAGCCCATTAAGTGGCCCAAAACCCTTTGAGTGCCCAAGTATTCAAATTACATCTATCTCCCCTAACTGTCATCAAGAAATAGATGCACATGAAGATGACCTACAGATAAATGACCCAGAAAGGGAATTTTTGGAAAGGCCTTCTAGAGATCATCTCTATCTTCCTCTTGAGCCATCCTACCGGGAGTCTTCTCTTAGTCCTAGTCCTGCCAGCAGCATCTCTTCTAGGAGCTGGTTCTCTGATGCATCTTCTTGTGAATCACTTTCACATATTTATGATGATGTGGACTCAGAGTTGAATGAAGCTGCAGCCCGATTTACCCTTGGATCCCCTCTGACTTCTCCTGGTGGCTCTCCAGGGGGTTGCCCTGGAGAAGAAACTTGGCATCAACAGTATGGACTTGGACACTCATTATCACCTAGGCAATCTCCTTGCCACTCTCCTAGATCCAGTATCACTGATGAGAATTGGCTGAGCCCCAGGCCAGCTTCAGGACCCTCATCGAGGCCCACTTCCCCCTGTGGGAAACGGAGGCACTCCAGTGCTGAAGTTTGTTATGGTGGGTCCCTTTCACCCCATCACTCACCTGTTCCTTCTCCTGGTCACTCCCCCAGGGGAAGTGTGACAGAAGATACCTGGCTCAATGCTTCTCTCCATGGTGGGTCAGGCCTTGGCCCTGCAGTTTTTCCATTTCAGTACTGTGTAGAGACTGACATCCCTCTGAAAACAAGGAAGACTTCTGAAGATCAAGCTGCCATACTACCAGGAAAATTAGAGCTCTGTTCAGATGACCAAGGGAGTTTATCACCATCCCAGGAGACTTCAGTAGATGATGGCCTTGGATCTCAGTATCCTTTAAAGAAAGATTCATCTGGTGATCAGTTTCTTTCAGTTCCTTCACCCTTTACCTGGAGCAAACCAAAGCCTGGCCATACCCCTATATTTCGGTGAGTTGATGGAAATGACTGTTGGTCATTTTTCATGTTCATGTTTATGGGTCATTGGTGGCATATCAATATATATGATATTATAAATATGTAATGGTTTGATCATTTCTCCTCTTCCTATTCAAAAATTCTACCAAATAACTTAATTTTAATTTGCATCTTAAAAGTATTTTTAGATAGGTTAAATATAATTTTAAAAGTGTATAGCTAATGAATTGTTGGTGATAATAAATTACATTTAAAAATCCTGGCTGGGTTTGGAGGCTTATCCTTTGTAGTCCCAGCACTTGGGAGGCTGAGGCAGGAGGATTGCTTGAGCCCAGGAGTTTGAGTCCCGCCTAGGCAACATAGCAAGACTGTCTCTACCAAAAAAAAAAAATTGACCAGGCATATTGGTGTGTGCCTGTAGTCCTAGCTGCTTGGGAGGCTGAAGTGGAGGATTGCTTGAGCACAGGACTTCAAGGATGTAGTGAACCATGATCATGCCATTGTACTCCATCCTGTCTCTACCAAAAAAGAAAAAACTTTATCGCAAAAGTTGGATTATAATATGAATTTAATGACTAAGAAAACTATTTGGGAGCCAGATGTGGTGTCTCATGCCTGTAATCCCAGCACTTTGGGAGGCCCTGCCAGGTGAACACTTGAACCCAGGAGTTCAAGACCAGCCTGGGTGACATGGCAAAACCCTGTCTCCACAAAAAATATAAAAAGTTAACCAGGGGTAGTGGCACACACCTATAGTCCCAGGTACTAGGGAGGCTGAGGCAGGAGCATCATTTGAGATAGGAGATGGAGGCTGCAGTGAGCCAAGATCGTGCCACTGCACTCCAGCCTGGGTGAAAGCGAGACCCTGTCTGCACCACCCCCCACCAAAAAAAAAGAAAAAAAATCAGCCTATTAATTACATTTACATTAATTAATGTAATCAATTACAGAATCAATCTAATCTATAATGATTAGAAAAGACAAATTTCACGTATTGAATTCCCACATAGAGTTGTGCCTGTTAGGATTTTTGTTTTGTTTTTCAAGACAGTGTCTTGCTCTGTTGCTCAGGCTGGAGTACAGTGGTGCAATCATAGCTCACTGCAGGCTCAACCTCCCAGACTAAAGCAATCTTTATACCTCAGGCTCCTGAGTATCTGGGACTATAAACGTGCACCACCATACTCAATTATTTAAAAAAAAAAAAATTTTTTTTTTTTTGGATAGAGATAGGGTCTTGCTTTGTTGCTCAGGCTGATCTTAAACTCTGGGCCTCAAGCTATCCTCCTTCTCAGCTCGCAAAGTGCCAGGATTACAGGCAGGAGCCACTGTGCCTAGCCAGGGGTCGGTCGGTCCTTCCTTCCTTCCTTCCTTCTTTCCTTCCTTTCTTCCTCCCTCCCTTCCTCCCTTCCTCCCTTCCTCCCTTCCTCCCTTCCTCCCTTCTTCCCTCCCTCCCTCCCTCTCTTTCTTTCTCTCTTTCTTGACAGAGTTTCACTCTGTTGCCCAGGCTGGAGTGTAATGGCACAGTCTCAGCTCACTGCAAGCTCTGCCTTCCCGGCTCAAGAGGTTCTCCTCCTGCCTCAGTCTCCAGAGTAGCTGGGATTAGAGGTGCCCAACACCATGCCCAGCTAATTTTTGTATAAGTAGAGAGGGGGTTTTGCCATGTTGGCCAGGCTGGTCTCAAACTCCTGACCTCAGGTGATCTGCCCGCCTTGCAGGCATGAGCCACCACACCCGGCCAATGCTTTTTCATTAGTGTGAGTCTTTATTTCTCAATCCTGATCTTTAGAAAAATAGAATTATGGTAATGAAGACACCTTTGAACCCATCGCTTTGCTTCTGAAATTTATCTTAATTTTTCTAGTGTTTTGCTTAAGCCTGCAAAACAAATACAGAAGTAACTGAGAGTTGAAGTTGGATTTTGCAGACTAATCAAAGTTAATATCTTTGAATTTCACAGGAGTCGGACTTAAAGCTAGGCTGAGGACATGGAAGGAAACCATGAAATAATTTAGAAATTTTATTTGACCTGTAGACATAGAAAGTTTTTCTTTTATAATCCATATTTTTAATGTTAATATATCAAAATGAACTTTTGGGCCTTTAAGTAGTTTAAATTGTCTTATTGATAAAGTTAAAAAAAGTAACATTTAGAGATGCTGGAGCGACAGGCTATTTTCCAACCAAACATGTACTGAAATTAAATTTTTGCTTCAAATTTTGCAGTATATTGCTGAACAGAAGCAGTTTTTCAGAGAGACAGGGAAAGACGCAATAGGGAGGAAGTAGGGGAAGGAGCAATAGGGAGGAAGTGTGTGAAGTGATAAGTTCAATAGTTTGACATCCACAGATGTGTACCAGGGAGGGAGAAAGACATCCTGACAGAGAGAGAGAGATATTTGGATATGTGGAGAGATACTGATACACATAAACAGAAATGTGCCTCTTAGTTTTAAAAAACTGAATTATTATTTTTTGATTATTTTTGTTAATTACATACATAGTTGAGAAACATTTATAGTTTTACAAATTATTAGAATTTGTCTTTTTTTAAAAAAAGGGAAATCAAAATGAAGATAAGATAGATTTTTTAATTTTCTTTTTTTTTTTTCCTTTTTTTTTTTTTTTTGGCAGGGTCTTGCTCTGTTGGCCAGGCTGGAGTGCAGTAGCACAATCTTAGCTCATTGCAACCTCCGTCTCGCAGGCTCAAGCAATTCTCCTGCCTCAGCCTCCGGAGTAGCTGGGATTTACAGGCATGTGCCACCACACTGGCAAATTTTTCTATTTATAGTAGAGATGGGGGTTTCACCATGCTGACCAGGCTGGTCTCAAACTCCTGACCTCAGGTAATTTGTCCATCTTGGCCTCCCAAAGTGCTGGGATTTCAAGCATGAGCCACTGCGCCTGGTGTTTATTTTTATTTTCTAAAGTTTATTTATCTTTAAGCACATACCACCTTTGGGAAATAGATTTTATCCTAAAGATGAAATAATTATTTATTAAGAACTCACCATAACCAGAATTAAAACTTACTAAATGAAGTTTTATTTTGTAATATTGTTTCAAAGATCACAGAAAGAAATGTTGGTGCTGGTGAAGAAGCCATTTGAATCATTTCTTGGCAATAATAGCATGGTGACATGCATCTTTGTGTGTTTTGTTTGTAGCACATCTTCATTACCTCCACTAGACTGGCCTTTACCAGCTCATTTTGGACAATGTGAACTGAAAATAGAAGTACAGCCTAAAACTCATCATCGAGCCCATTATGAAACAGAAGGTAGTCGAGGGGCAGTAAAAGCATCCACTGGGGGACATCCTGTCGTGAAGGTATGAGACTTTGGGGCTTGTGTTGCAGATACCATACACCTAGTGATGATAAGACAAGTCTATTCAGTTAGGTACTAGAGAGTACAAAGAACAAAAAGTCAAAACTAGAGACCCTTTGTTGTTTTGGGGGCTGTTTGATATGACTACACTTCTGCACTAAGTTATATTTGCTAGGCTAAACGATGTTCTTTCCTGGACTGCTGACTTTCCTTCTGGGGAGACTCAGGAAAGATTACAGTGGCCAAATAGCTGTTTTTCTGACTTAAAAAAAGATGGCTGTATTATGTTTATGAATAAAATACATGCTCATTTAAAATTTAATACAGAAAAATGAAAGAATAAAGCAACAAATTACCCAAAATCTAACCCTCTCAGAAATAGGCAGTGTTAACATTTGATTAATAGTCCAGATAATTCTCTGTGTGTATATTTAGCGGAAGACTGGATTGATAGCTAGAAAAATGAATGGATTTTTTTTTAAGAAAAGAAAATTTTTTTAATTTCTTTTTTTCTCCTTTATCTTCAAGAATTTTTTTTTTTTTTTAGACAGAGTTTTACTCTTGTTTGCTCAGGCTGGAGTGCAATGGCATGGATCTCGGCTCACCACAACCTCTGCCTTCCAGGTTCAAGTGATTCTCCTACCTCAGCCTCCTGAGTAGTTGCGATCACAGACATGTGCTACCACGCCTGGCTAATTTTTTGTATTTTTAGAAATGAGATTTCTTCATGTTGGTCAGGCAGGTCTCTTAACTCCCAGCCTCAGGTGATCTGCCTGCCTTGGCCTCCGAAAGTGCTGGAATTACAGGCATGAGCCACTGCGCCCGGCCAAGGAAAGAATTTTTAAGGAAAGAGATTACACCGGTAGTCCCAGCAATTTGTGAGGCTTGTAGATTGCTTGAGGCCAGCCTGGACAACATAGTGAGACTCAGTCTCTTAAAAATATGCAAAAATTAACTGGGCATGGTGGTGTGTGCCTGTAGTCCCAGCTATACAGGAGGCTCAGATGGGACTATCATTTGAGCCTGGGAGGTTGAGGCTGTCTAGTGAGCCATGATCGTGCCATTGCACTCCAGCCTGGGCAACAGACCGAGCCCTTGTCTCAAAACAAAACAAAACAAAACAAAACAAAATTCTTAGAAGAAAAGACATTAATTATATTATTGAGAGATTGAAGTCATTGTTTCAGATTTAAATGGCATGGATTGACTTCTACTCTGAAAAGTAAGGTAATTGTCTCCCTTAAACCTCTTCCCCCTTTTCTACTCTACCTCCTGAATTTTCTTGCTTATACTATTTTTCCTTTCAAATTTACATCCTCCCTAACTTCTCCCCCAATTATTTAGCCTTAGTTCTATTTCTAGTTAGAGTTAATGCTCACTACTACTTTTTAATTTGTTTCATTATTAATTTTTTTTGTTTTTATGTCAGGGTGGGTTTGGATTCTATGTTCCATGGGTTCTTTCATGTTTGAAAATGTGTTTGTTGCCTTTATATACTCAAATATAGAAATGACTGTAGATAACAATCTCTTAGAACTGTATAGACATTTTTCCTTCTTGTCTTAATGGTATTTATTGAATACTGTAGTGGAAAATAATTACACAGAAGTGATTTGTAACAAATCAAATTTGTGAACTATCATCTCTTTTATGAGCTATGCTTTATGATTATTATCTCAGCATATTTTATAGTTCTTTACAAATAAAGATTTACATTTTAGATGGGTTTTTATTGATTTGTATTAAGAAATGCCAGGAAAACAAAACATAAGAATTTTGCCATTTTGTTCATAAGAGTCATATTTTATTGTTAAATGAGTTTATTTCATTTTGATAAAGGAAGCAGATTTGGTGCTTAGTTTTCTGTATCTTTTAGTTTTTGCAGCAATAAACAAATTATTTACAAGTGTATAAATGAACAGGTCTTTTGGGAGGGTATATGATTTGTTTCAACAGTTTTCCTTTAATAAAAAAACTATGCATGTGCTATGGTCAAAAGAAAAAACAATGTTAAAAAACAGAATTTTTAAAAAGAATTTTAAAAGATTAAAACAACAACAACAACTGAGCCAGGAACAATAGTGTGGGCTTATAGTCCCAGCTACTGGGGAGGCTGAGGCTTAAGGATCGCTTGAGGAGTTCAGGGCTATAGTGTATGATGATTGTGCCTGTAAACAGCCACTGTACTCCAGCCTGGGCAGCTTGTCTCTTTAAAAAACAAAAACAGAACTGGTGCTGTGGCTCACGTCTGTAATCCAGATGACTTGGCTAGCTGGGATGCTGAGGTGAGAGGATCGCTTGAGGGCAGGAGTTTGAGACCACACTGGCCAACAAGTAAAATTAGCTGGGTATTGTGGCACACACTTGTAGTCCTAGCTACTCCAGAGGCTGAGGCAGTAGGATTGCTGGAGCCGGGAGTTTGAGGTTGCTGTGAGCTATGATTGTGCTACTGTACTCCAGTCTGGGCAGCAGAGAGTGACCCTGTTTCTACCAAAAATTTGAAAAATAGCCAAGTGCAGTAGCATGCACCTGTAGTCCCAGCTCTTTCAGAGACTGAGGTGGAAGGATCGTTTGAGCCCAGGAATTTGAGGCTGCAGTGAGCTGTGATCACACCACTGCACTCCAGACTGGATGACAGAGCAAGGCACTTTTCAAAAACAAAGAGAAAACAGCTGAGTCTCTGCTTAAGGGAAGACTAAAACTTCTGGTACCAGCAGTTTTTATTTTCTTTTTGTTAAATGACTTTTTGTTTTCTAACTTACTGCTTGAAGAATTATTTCATTATACTTGAAATGATTGACTTAACCAGAGTATGTTTGGTTGTTATGTTTGGTTGTTAATATTCTTTATTAGTTTTTGCCAGTACTTTTGATGCTCCCTTTCAATCTGAGATTCTTGCTTCATGCCAGAAAAAATATATGTATTTCCTTTTCCATTTATTTTGTTGTTTACTTAAGTGACTCTAATTGTTATTCAAATGTTGACTTACCTTAGGTCTTGCTATATTGCCCAGGCTATTCTTGAACCATTGGCCTCCAATGATCCTTCCACCTTGGCCCTCCCCGACTTCTTTTTTTAAGAGATAGGGTCTTGCTCTGTTACTTAGGCTAGAGTTCAGTGGCATGATCATACCTAACTGCAGCCTCAAACTCCTGGGCTCAGGCTATCCTCCTGCCTTAGCCTCCCAAGTAGCTGAGACTGCAGGTGTATGCCACTGCATCTGGCTAATTTTTAAATTTTTTTGTGGAGACAGAGTCTTGATTTGTTGTCCAAGCTGGTCTTGAAACTCCTGGCTTCAAGTAATCCTCCTGGCTTGGCCTCCCAAAGTGTGAGCTGCCAGGCCTGGCTGATTTCTCTTTTCTTATGGTGGAATAGTATTACATTGTGTATGTATATCACATTTTAGAAATACATTCACTTATTGATGAACACTTAATTTGGTTCCATATCTTGACTGTTATGAATAAGGCTGCAAGAAACGTAGGAGTATAAATATCTTTTTAACCTACTGATTTCATTTCTTTTGTATATATATCCATTGCTGGATCATATGGTAGTTCTATTTTTAATTTTTTGAGGAAGCTTCATATTGTTTTCTGTAATGGCTATACTCATTTACATTCCCATAACAGTATACCAGTATTACCTTTTCTCCTCATTCCTTCCAGAATTTTCCTTTTTTCACATTTGATAAATAGCCGTTCTAACTGAAGTGAAATTATATCTCATTGTGGTTTTGATTTGCATTTCCCTGATGATTAGTGATGTTGAGCATTTTTTCATACACCTGTTTGCCATTTATATATCTTCTTTTGAGAAATGTCTTTTCAGATCCTTTGTCCACTTTTAAATTCTATTATTTGGGGTTCCTTGGCTGTTGAGTTGTTTGAGTACTTTGTACATTCTTACTATTAGACCTTTATTGGATGAATAGCTTGCAGATATTTTCTCCCATTCTACAGGTTGTCTCCTCATTCTGTTGATTATTTCCTTTGCTGTACAGTAGCTTTTTAGTTGATAGAATTCTATTTCTCTATTTTTGTTGGCTGTGATTTTGTAGCATTACTCGTAAAATCTTTGCTTAGATTAATGTTATGCAGCTTTTCCTGTATGTTTTCTACGAGTAATTTTATAGTTTTTGATCTTAAATTTAAGTCTTTAATCCATTTTGTGTTGATTTTTTTGTATATGATGAGAGATGGGTGTCTAATTTCATTCTTCTGGATGTGGATATCTAGTGTTCCCAGCATATTTATCAAAGAGGGTGTCCCTTCCCCAATGTATGTGTTCTTATTAGCACCTTTGTCGAAAATGAGTTAGCTGTAACTACATGAATTTATTTCTGTGCTCTCTATTCTGTCCCATGGATCTGTGTGTCTGTTTTTATATCAATACTGTGTTGTTCTGGTTACTGTCATTTTGTAATATATTTTGAAGTCAAGTAGTGTAATGCCTCCAGTTTTTGTTTGTTTGTTTGTTTGTTAAGCTTTGGCTCTTAGGGGTCTTTGGTGGTTCAATTCAAATTTTAGTATTGTTTTTTTCTATTTCTGCGAAGAGTATCATTGGTATTTTGATAGAGATTGCATTGAATCTGTAGATTGTCTTTGGTAGTATTTATGGATACATTCTTATACAACAACAAAACTTTTTCATTTGTTTTTGTTTTTTGAGACAGAATCTCACTCTGTTACCCTGGCTGGAGTGCAGTGGTGTGATCTTGGCCCACTGCAACCTCTGCCTCCTGGGTTCAAGTCATTCTTCTGCCTCAGCCTTCTGAGTAGCTAGGACTGCAGGCACACACCACCACACTTGGCTAATTTTTTGTATTTTAGTAGAGACAGGGTTTTACCATGTTTTCGAAGCCAGTCTCAAACTCCTGACCTCAAGTGATCCACCCACCTCGGCCTTCCAAAATGCTGGGATTACAGGCGTGAGCCACCCTGTAATCCCAGCATTAAACTTTTAAAAGCCAAAACAAATTTTTAAAAGAAACAAGCTAGCACATACCGAGCACAATCGAGGCACTTTTTTTTTTTTTTTTTTAAAGAAAAAACAGGGTCTTACTGTGTTGCCCAGTTTGGTCTTGAATTCCTGGGGTCAAGCAGTCCTCTTGTCTTAGTCTCCCTAAGTGCTGGGATTACAGGTGTGAGCCACCCTGCCCGGCCTAAATATACCATGTTTACGTGTGAGGCTCAAACCAGTCTGGAATAACTGATCCCTTTTTCTCTCTCTTTCTGATAATTGAAAATCCTCAGAATAGTGGAGAAATCTACCCCCTTTGTTATTGGGAAAAAATGTGGTCTCAGAAGTGGGCATATACTGTATAGTGTTCCATATAATGCACAACTCTGTAAATATGGAGTATATAGAATCAGATGTCAGTTCCGTTTTCTCGTTTAAATGACCTGCTCTCATGTGGACTGCTTATTTTTTTCTTGATATTAGAAAAATAACTTTTAGATAGACAGTAAAATGAAGTAGTATCACAATCTTCCCCCAATAACTAACAAAATAAGCAAAATGTATGTGTGTGTAGGTTGTGAGGAAACAGCCAAAAATCTGGTCACACCCAAACAAGCAAAGAAGAACACAATAAACTTCAAAGAGTGGTGGTAGAGGTTGGAGGGTGGGATAGGGTGAGGAATGTGAAGTAGAAGAGATTCTGGTATAGTATATAGCAGAGCTGCTAACCCACACATACTTTCATCCTTCAGGAAGAGTAATAGGTCAAGGAAAAATCCTCAAGAATAAAAGAATAAAAGATCCTTTACACTGCTAGTGGGAATGTAAATTAGTATAGCCATGATGGAAAACAGTCTAAAGGTTGCTCAAAAATTTGAAAATAGAACTACCATATGATCCAGCAATTCTGCTGTTGGGAATTCATCCACAGGGAAGGAAATCAGTATATTGAAGAGATCGACTGGGCATGGTGCCTTACACCCGTAATTCCAGCACTTTGGAAGGCCGAGGTTGGTGGATCACGAGGTCAGGAGTTCAAGACCAGCCTGGCCAAGATGGTGAAACCCCATCTCTACTAAAAATGTAAAAATTAGCTGGGCATGGTGGCAAGCACCTGTAATCCCAGCTTCTTGGGAGGCTAAGGGAATTGCTTGAACCCGGGAGGTAGAGGTTGTAGTGAGCCGAGATTGCGCCACTGCACTCCAGCCTGGGTGACAGAACAAGACTCTGTCTCAAAAAAAAAAAAAAGGAATGAAGAGATCACAGTAGCCAAGATATGGAATAAACCTAAATGTCCATCAACTGATGAATGAATAAAGAAAATGTGACATATATACACATACAATACTATTCAGGTATAAAAAAGAATGAAATCCTATCGTTTATGGCAACATGGATGATCCTAGAGGACATTATATTAAATGAAATAAGTCAGGCACAGAAAGATAAATAATGCATGTTCTCACTTATATGAAGGGGCTAAAAAATTTGAGCTCACAGAAACGGAATTTTGGTTATCAGAGGCTGAGAAAGGGTTGCTGGAGGTAAGGATGGAGAAAAGTTGGTCAATGGATACAAAATTATAGCTAGAGAGGAAGAATAAGTCTCGTGTAGCACTGTAGGGTGAATATAGTTAACAAAAATTTATTGTGGCGGGGCACAGTGGAAGGCCGAGGCAGGTGGATCACTTGAGTCCAGGAGTTTGAGACCAGCCTGGCCAACATGGTAAAACCCTGTCTCTACTAAAAATAAAAAAATTAGCTGGGTATGGTGGCATGTGCCTGTAATCTCAGCTACTCAGGGGGATGAGACAGGAGAATTGCTTTATAAGTTGTGAATTTTTAAAAAATATTTTGTCTTTTGTAATAACGCTTAGCTTAAAATACAGACATATTGTACAGCTGTACAAAGGTATTTTATTTCTTTATAT
This sequence comes from Plecturocebus donacophilus, assembly GCA_004027715.1. Taxonomy (NCBI): domain Eukaryota; kingdom Metazoa; phylum Chordata; class Mammalia; order Primates; family Pitheciidae; genus Plecturocebus; species Plecturocebus donacophilus. The sequence goes on along the minus strand of PVKP010032129.1, from coordinate 3,276 downwards.
CCTTATTCCATAAACTTTTTTTCTATGTTCAAAATTAAAAATTTTTGTTTTACTTTTAAAACTTTTGTTTAAAATGCTGACACAAACACACATATTAGCCTAGGCCTTCACAGGATCAGGAACATCAAGATGTCACTAAGCAATAGGAATTTTTCAACTCCATTGTTACCTATGAGACCACTATTTATTTGTTTTTTCTTTTCTCTCTTTTTTTTTTTTTTGTATTACTCTGCACTTATTGGTAAGATATTTGGGACCACTATTACATATGGTCTGTCACTGTATGTAGCTCATGACTGCATATTTTACAGGTCACCTGAGGTTATGTATATTATAATTGGCAGAGAGATCTTAAGCCCAGGTCTTTTGACTCTGCTGTTTCTCTTTCCATTGTACCATGTTTCTTCTTACACTGTAGTTATCTCATGATTTCTTAGTATGTTTCATTTTCTAAAGCACTTTCATGTTATCTCATTTAATTCTCCAGATAAACTCTTTTAGAAAGCCTGGTCTTTGACTTAAAGTCAGATACTCTTTCTACTACCTTTATAGCCCCTGTTGAAAATCTTTTTTTTTCCTTTGAAGATGGAGTCTCGCTCTGTTGCCCAGGCTAATGTGCAGTAGTGCAATCTTAGTTCACTGCAACCCCTGCCTCCCGGGTTTAAGTGATTCTCCTTCCTCAACCTCCCAAGTAGCTGGGATTATAGGTACCTGCCAACACACCCAGCTAATTTTTATGTTTTTAGTAGAGATGGGGTTCCATCGTGTTGGCGAGGCTAGTCTCTAATTCCTGACCTCAAGTGATGCACCCCCCCTTAGCTTCCCAAATTGCTGGGATTATAAGTGTAAGCCACCGTGCCTGGCCCCTGATAAAACTGTTAATGCTCATTTACTATTATTATAGTTCAAGCTCTCCTTCCTTGGATTAATCATGGTAGCCTAACTACTATAATTTAATCCCCAAAACCTTATGGTTTAAGAACCCATCCCCCAAAAAAAGTTTATTTTGCATTTTCTTTCAAATTGTTATTCAGGAATCCAAGATATGTTCATCTTTTGATGCTGTCTTTGATGCATAGCTTCTACTGTCCCTGGGAAAAAAGAAGGTATAAGGAAAGCACTCAAGATACTTAACTACACTAACCTGGAAATTACTATCAATTACAGTTTTTTGGCCAGAAGTAGTCACATGGCCCTACGTACATACAGAAGTACTGGGAAAAGTAGTCCCTGGGGGCGGGCAGCCTTTCCTCAGGAAAACTCTGTATTCTATAGTATAATGTAGAACTCTATACTTAAATCTTTGGTGGTTAGCTTACCTTCTCTGCCACATGCTCCACACAGGAATAAATCATGGCTAAGTCACTAATGTGGGCTCTAGACCCAGACTGTTTAGGTTGAATCCTGGGTTTTACTGTATTCTTGGCCAAGTAAGTTAACCTTTCTTTCTAGACCTTTTATTTAATTGTTCATTGCTTGATGTATTCATCTATCTATCCATTTACTCATTCAATATGTATTTTTTGATTGCTCATTTTTTATTGCTCACTACATTAGACAATATTGTAGGTGCTAGGGATGCAGAGATGAACAAGACAGACAAAACCCCTGCCCTTAAGGGCCTTTCTCACTTGATAGAGACAATGAGTAAATAAAACAATAAAACATTAGAATATAGTAAGTACTATATTGGAAATTAGTATGTGATGCAATAGAGGTTAATTATGAAGAGAACGTTACTTTGAGATTTTTTTTTCTATAAAATGAGAATAATATAATATCATCTACCTAAGAGCTGTTGTGAGGAGTAAATGAAACATTGTAAGGAACATGGGATGGTACCTTGCATATTGTAAATGCTCAGTAAAAGTTAGCTAGTGTTATTACTTAGGTTTCTTTAAACAGTTTGACCAACAGTTCAACCCTGATGAAGAGTATGTGGCAGAGTAAGATACCTACATTGGTATCCTAGAATTCAGCTAGGTTTGTTACTGATATTTTAAGGAGTTGTGAATTAATGGGCTAGTGATATGTGAAAATGGAACTCAGAAGGGTACTTAAATATCAGTTATAATGATTTTCCTGTTATTTTGCAAAGGACAATTTCAAGAGAGCTAAGTAATTTCTGAAATACATATTTTCTGAAATTATGAAGGAATCCAAGCTGTGGTGCTATTGGAAAATACCACCTACCTCGTAGCCAACTGACAAGTTAACTTTTTCTTTTCTTCAAAATAAGTTATCTGATTCATTAATATTGTCACCAAATGCTTAATACATTCAAAGCAGTTTGCTAGTGTAGCTGGGAATCCACTGAGGGAAATCAGACATGTTGCCTACTCTCATGAATTTTATTGTCCATTGAGACTTGCAAATAAGGTAGTACCAATAAAGTATGTTAAAGGTTTAGTGGAAGAAATTTAGAACTTTATGAGAGCAAATAGAGACCTGAAATTTAATGGAGTTGAATCAGGTACTTATTTTTTATTTCCTCAAGAAAGGGACTTTTATTTTTTAATTATTATTATTTTTTGAGACAGCATCTCACTTTGTCACTCAGGCTGGAGTACAGTGATGCAATCTTGGCTCACAACTTCTGCCTCCCAGGTTCAAGCGATTCTTAGCCTCCTCAGTAGTTGGGACTTCAAGGTGCATGCCACCATGCCTGACTAGTTTTTTTGTATTTTGAGTAGAGAGGGGGTTTTACCCTGTTGGCCCAGCTGGTCTCAGAACTCCTGGCCTCAGGTGATCTGCCCGCGTTGGCCTCCCAGGGTGCTGGGATTACTGGCATGAGCCACTGCTCCTGGCCAGAAAAGGGACTTCTTATTTGAAGATAGCCTCTAGCTAATTAATAAGCAGACATTCTAGGGAAAAGGTAGATACTAAGGAGGGAAAAGTATTAAGTAGAGGAAAGGGTTTAGAGCTGCACTGTCCAAAAGCTGAATCCAGAAGCCACTAGCTACACGTAACTATGTCAATTTAAATTAACTGAAATTAAAAATTTAGTTCAATTGCATTGACAATATTCCAAGGCTTAGTAGCCACATGTGAATACTGTTTCCATTTTCTTTTTTTTTTGAAAGAGAGAAAGAAAGAGGAAGAGAAAGAGGGAGAGAGAATGGGATTCTTGTTTTATTGCCCAGGCTAGAATACAGTCTAAAAATGGGGATTAAAAACCTCTTTTATGCCAATAATTGTGTTTAACAATGGAGACAGGAAGGAATAGGGGATGAAAATAACAAATAAGCAGACAACCAATATTTTATTTAAACCTGT